>WEKY01056891.1:84851-140162 GCA_013390045.1 Picathartes gymnocephalus | reverse complement strand
TGTCCCCCGTGCTCTCCGTGTCCCCATGTTCCCCGTGCTCCCCGTGTCCCCCGTGTCCCCCCGCACGGTGCCGGCGCGGGGGGGAGCGAGCTGCGAACAAACCCCTCGCCTTGAAATTCTCGCCTGGGTCTGGGCGAGGAGCTGGGAGAATTTCCCAGAGATGAAATGCGGGAGCAGCGTTCCCAGAACCAGGGGAGGGGCTGGCGAGGGAGGATTAGAGCCGCCTTGACAGTGCACCACTGCGACTGTCTCCCAGCCGGGCCCGTTACCTGCTGGGACACTCAATTTGCCATTGTTCCCGCGGTGTCACACTGTATTACCAGCATAATGCGGAATGTTTCCGCCGGCCAGCGTACCCACGGCACAGAGCACTGGCATTCCCCAGGAGCACCTCGTAGCAACGGGGCAATGTTCCCCTGTCCTGCCGTCACCCTCCAATCCCGCCAGCCCGGCTGGGAAATCCCTATTGATGGCGCTCCCCAGCCCCCCAGAATGGCTAAAGGGCGTGTGAATGCGGCAGCGATTTGAAACGACTGCGGCGCTGCGATGGTATCGCTCGCCCTGCCTCACAGTAGGGGAGGAAGCTTAGCTCTTTCTCATCGGTATAAGCTTATTTTTCTCTCTCCCTCTCTCCTTTCCCTCCCCCTCCCTTTAAGCTGCTCAGTTTATATCAAGACGGCCCCTGATCCCACACACCCCTGTTTAGATGCAAATGACTGCGAGTGTCATGGCTGAGAAAAGCCATGGGTTATCGTGGTGCGGGTCTGCCTTTTCACAGCTCGTGTCAGGGGCTTAGCCGAGCTCACGGGGACCCCCGAAGGCAGCCCGGGCCCAGCTGCCTCCCCTGCACCTGCCCCGGGATGCGCTGCCCGGCCCGGAGCCGTCAGCCCGGCCGCGCCTGGGGAGCATCTTCCTGGAGAATCGGCGGCGTCTCCCTGGAGCAGGAGAGGAGCCAAAGGCAGCCCGGGCTGGGGTAACAGGAGCACCAGGAGCGGGGAAAGGTGTGAGCTTGCAAAGGCTCCTGCCAAGCTCCGGCAGATCCAGCCCTGGCTGTGGCTCCCAGACCTCTTCCCCAGCCTGGGAATCGCTCTCCAGATGCCTGTGGGGCCTTCCTGCCTCGGGCACTCACAAACAGCTCTCTCTGGGCTCCAACTTTAACCAAAATCATGGATTTTTTTCACTAGGTCAAAGAATGGCCATTGCCCACCGGCCCAGAGCAGTGGGTGGCTGCTGGCTCAGCCCTGGCTTCGGGCAGGACTTGGCTGGAAGAACCACTGGCTTTAGATAAGAACTGACCTTATTTTAAAAAGAAAAGGCAAAGGAGGGAGGGGGAAAGCAGGTTTTTCTTCCCTCCTTGTCCCAGACTGCACACCTGCAGTATAAATCTTCTCGGGGAATTTGCTTGTAAAAACATGATCTTACCCCACATTTGGGGGTTGGCTTTTGGATTTTTTTTTGGTTTAATTTTTCATGGCCCAGGTTAGAAAATAAGACATGGAAAAAAGAAAATGTAGAATCAGAACTACAGGACAGTTTGTGTTGGGAGGGACCTTAAAGCCCATCCCATCCCACCTCTGCCATGGGCAGGGACACCTCCCACTGTCCCAGGCTGCTCCAAGTCCTGTCCAGCCTGGCCTTGGACACTGGCAGGGATCCAGGGGCACCCACAGCTTCTCTGGGCACCCTGTGCCAGGGCCTCCCCATGCCAGGGCCTCCTCCCCCTCCCAGGGAACAATTCCTTCCCAATATCCCATCTAACCCTGCCCTCTGGCAGTGGGAAGCCATTCCCCCTTGTCCTGCCACTCTTAAATTCTTGTCCCAAGTCCCTCTCCAGCTCTCCTGGATCCCCTTTAGCCATTAGAAGGGGCTCTAAGGTCTTCCTGAAGCCTTCTCCTCTCCAAGTAAACACCCCCAGCTCTCCCAGCCTGTCCTTCCTTGCAGGAAGATCATCAGCGGCCTTAGGAAACCAAAGCCTGGGCAGCTGCAGCAGCCAAACCCTCGTGAGTCTAAATCTGGAGTGGGGAACAGGGAGGAGCCTGGCTGCATGAGGGCAGAGCCTCCCCAGGGCCGTTGTTCAGCAGCTCCCAAATGGCTTCAGTGCCCTGAGCTGCCTTTGGTGTTCCTTTCCCTGCCAGGGGCTGCAGGAGGAGAGGTGGGAGCTGTGGGTGACGCTGGGGAGGGAAGTGATGTGGGGATGGGAGGGGAGTCTGTGGGAAGAGCTGGAGGCAGGAATCCCTTGGGTATTTCAGGGAGGGCAGCTCTGTGCTCCCACATTGGCACCAGTGCTCACAGCCTGGAGGATGTCCCCAGGAGGAGCAGCCCAGGAAGGTTTGGACACGTGTGCCATGGCAGGGTCTGCTCAGCTGAGCATCCCACACTGTGCTGTTCTGCAGACTGAGCTCTCTTTCAATAGAAGTGGCCATGGTTAATATGTCTGCAGCTCCTTTAACATGAAATTATCATCAGTTTCTTTTCAGGCTCTATTAGAAATGATTTTTGATGCTGTTGTAGTGAGAACTGCACCTTTGAAGCTTTTCCAAAATAGCCTCGATCTACCTGAGGGAACAGCAGCTGAGATTAACCAGGTTAATACTGAGGGGGGATTTCATCCAGGTGTTTGTCAGAGGTGAAACCCTGACCCTTTGTTGGCCAAATGCAGCATTTGAGCTGGGACAGGGATTGGCTTGGTTTGGATTTTAGTTTGTGGAGCTGCACCCCTGGGTGTGCTGGAAGTCAGGAAAAAGGGAAAGTGGCAAGGACTGCCATGGTGGCCACAGGATCCAGATTATGGGCTCAAAATTCCTGATTTGAGGGCCACGCAAAGGGCCCCAAGACAGATGGGGAAGGACTTGGGACAAGGGCCTGGAGGGACAGGATGGAGGGATTGGCTCCCCACTGTCAGAGAGCAGGGTCAGATGGGATATTGGGAAAGAATTCCTCCTTGTGAGGGTGGTGAGGCACTGGCACAGGGTGCCCAGAGCAGTTGTGGCCACCCCTGGATCCCTGGAAGAGTCCAAGGCCGACTGGATGGGGCTTGGAGCAGCCTGGGACAGTGGGAGGTGTCCCTGCCCATGGCAGGGGTTGGCACTGGATGGGCTTTAAGGTCTCTCCCAACCCAAACCAGTCTGTGACTCTTGTTGCTGCATCTAAGGAAGAAGCTGGGTTGGACAAGATGATCTTTAAAAGGTCCCTTCCAACTCCGACTACTCCATGATTCTCTGAAGGTCCAGTGGCCCTCATCACTGACGAGCAGGGCTGGTCCCAGACTCCTCCCAGCTGACAGGGTCTCTCACTTCTGTCAGCAGCGTTATCTCTTCCCTCAGCTGAGGAAGCCGTGGCTGGAAATGTTCTGGTTTTCTCTGCGACTTCTCTGCCGCAGACTCTGGGAATCTCAAAGGTTCCCTGTGTTCCTCATTGCCACACAGTGACACCAGTCCCATCCTGAATCTGCTCATTAATTTTGAAGGCAGCAGGGAAAAGACACGAGCACGGTTCAAAAATGTGAATAATACCCACGATCAGATGGGCTGGGCTTTGATGTGTCCTTCTTTGCAGATGATGCTGTTTATTTTTAACTGCTCCACTTACAGGTTAGTGAGACACCAGGATAAATACACTCTGGGAGACACCCACTGCTGTCTGGAGATGCGTCACGGTGGGGTTGGAAAAGCTGAATATCCAACGTGCTCTCTCATTTTTCTCCATCTGTCAGAAGAATTTCAGAGCTCTGGGTGATATTTTACCTTGTCAGCTCGGGGTGTGTGGAGATGCTGAGGCAAGTCCACACATGAGGCTTTGCTTGAGTCCCTGCAGCCGAAAGAATCTTAAAATATTCTCATAAATTCAAAGTTCAGTTTGCTCATTACAGGGAGGATGGTTCAAATCTAATCTTTGAGTGCTTTCCCGCTGACAGAAATGGTGGTGAGAGATTTTCAGTGTCTCAATGCTTGAACAGTTCTTTCACAACGTGTTTTAGAATTTTTATGGCAGTTTTTTAATTACAGCTTTTTAAGAAAATTAAAACTTTCTGATCTTTTAAGTGCTGAAATTTAGGACAGGCTTTTATTAGGTAGCAAATTAGAGTGTGCTGAGCTCTGCTGACAAGTTATTTGGTGGTAAATACAGCAGTTACCCCAAAATACACCCTGGCAAAACACAGGGGAAATGAATCTTATGGTGCCTATTAGTGCTCTAATAAGACTTTACAGTCCTGGTCCTTGCAAAGAATCCCACATTAACGCAAAGGAATGATTTTCAGTGAAATATTTGACTGACGTTTCGGGGATCTGAAATGATACCTACCCTTACTGGGAGGCTGAAAGTTGAAAAAAGATATCATGAACTATTTCTTTGCAGAATATTGTGGCTTTGTCAGAAAGATTCACCAGAAGTCCTGGACTCTCCAGGGGACTGTTGGGAAATAATCCAAAGTCCTGCTCTCACCCCAATTTCTCCAGTTTCTTGAACTTCGTACCATAAAATTCCCATTTCCAAAGCATCACTGGAAACAATAATTTCTGTTCAATAAAGAGACTCTGGGCTGCAGGGACCCAGGACGACGAGGGGAAAATGGTTTTGGTTGTGTTTATGAAGCTGTGAAAGCGGGATATCACCTGTGAATGTCCTTTGTGCTGAACGTGGCACAGAGTGAACAGAATCCACGGGACAGGACGGAGAAACCAGAGATTTTTATCTGCGAGGAGTTTTTAATCCACCACTTGGTTCAGTTTTGTGGGAATGCCTTTTCATCTGGGGTCTGGGGCATCTGAGATGTGGGACAGGTTATCATGGAGCTGTGCCAGGGGAGGTTTAGGTTGGATCTCAGGGAAAGGTTCTTCCCCCAGAGGGTGCCGGGCACTGCCCAGGCTCCCCAGGGAATGGGCACATTCCCAACTCTGCCAGAGCTCCAGGAGCATTTGGACACTGTTCCCAGGGATGCACAGGGTGGGATTGTTGGGGGGTCTGTGCAGGGCAGGAGTTGGACTCTGATCCTTGTGGGTACCTTCAAACTCAGGGAATTTTGTGATTCTATTATTTGCCCCTCCAGCACCTCCTTCCAGGGTGTTTTGGGGCCCTTTCTCACTTTTTTCAGTATAATGCCCCCTGATCTCACTGGGAATGCCCAATTTAGGGTGCCTCATCAATGTTCCAGTGTACCTGATCCATGCCAGTGGGTCTAGAAAGGCGGCTTTTCAAGAGCAGGGGATGGAGAGGAGTTTGGAGAGAGGAGAGGGAAAATGAATCTATAATCTCTCCTTGTTCCCTGCTTTTTGGGCTTGTTTGTGAAAAGATTCATTGAAATCCATCTAAGGCTGATCAGGACCATGGATTTCCAACCATGGTTCCTCACTGATGGGGAAACCTGAGCCCAGGACTTCCTGGGGTGGGAAGTTTGTGTTTCAGTGGCCCTGCCTCGATCCCAAAGAACTCAACCACATTCCCTCTCCTTGGCTTTTCCCACGGGTCTGCTGGACCCAGTTTGGAATTGCTGCATACCCTGGAAAGGGACGTGGAGTCCAGGATTCCAGAACATGTGAAAGTGCTTGGGGCTAAACCTTCCCCTTCCTGTACTTTATATCCTCCCTGGTCCTTCTGAGCTCCTGGGATGGGAACAGAACCTTCCCTCTTTCCCCCTTGTGATGGAACACACCAAAAACTTGGAAAAACCAAGAAATTGGAGAAACCAGGATTGAAAGCTGGGACATCAGACCCTTTCCCTCTTGTGTTCTCCTGTGGGACAGTCCTGGTGTACCCAAAGCCCAGTGGAGCTGTGCCAGCTCTGCCCCCCAGCCCAGCTGCCCCCCCAGGCCCCAGGGGTTACCTTTGTCCAGGACGGGCCCGAAGATGGCCAGGCTGTCGTCGATGGTGGTGCAGTTCCAGCGGCGGCCCCGGAACTGGTGCTGGCACTCCTGGATGCCCAACTTCACCCCCTCGGCCACGCTGGGCATGATCTCGATGTAGTTGCGGCAGAAGCGGAGCTGCTTTGGGACGAGGCCGGGGATGGAGCCGCAGAGGATGGGCTGGGACCCCAGGGAGCTGTACTGCTGACCCAGGGCGAGGGACCTGCAGGGAACAGGGGACAGGGCACAGCGTCAGGGCTGGGGAACGCCCTCATGCCTGGTCCTGGTGCCACTCACAACCCCTACGCTGCCCCCACCATCCCCGGGGGGCTTTGACGAGCTGACAGTTCAGGGGGACAAAGTACTGAAAACCAGGGACTTCCTAAGAGCACAGGAGAACTGCTGCTGGTAGCACCGGGGTGAGAAGGGCTTTCCCACCTGGGGACACCCCGAGTGTCGGTGGGCACAGAGGGACTCAGCTCTGCAAGGAGCCATTCTGGGTACTCCCAAGCACCTGAGAGCTCCCCAAAGGGCTGGGGGATCTGACAGCACCTGGCTGGACCCAGGGCAGCAGCACCTGGAGCCTGGGGAATACCCTGGGATCTCTCAGCTATCAAGAGAACTGACGTGAGAGCTTCTCAACTGTGGCCAAGGTGGAAAGTGCCCTGTCCAATGCCAAGTTCATCAGCAGAGGGATCAGCAGTCCTGGAGAGGGGCTGCTCTGGGGTCAGATGTGTCAGTGCCACTGTCCCAGGCTGTCTGGACACCTGTGCAGGTGTCCCTGGCAGAGACTGAACCAGCACAGTTCCAGCTGGATGGACACCAGGCTCAAGGAGCAGCTGTGAGCTGGGGAAGGTGCAAGACAGATTTGAGAGGATCCTTTCTACTGCTCCAAGGAGCTGCCAATGGCCCAGCATCAAACTGTGGGACTGGTGGGTCAAACAGCTTATTTGGCCAGGAATTGTCACAGAAGGGTGAAGACAGAGTGCTTAAAGAAGCACTGAGACCCCTGGCATTGCACAGGAACAGGGAGAGCCTGGCCCAGGCCCCAGCCCAGCTGGAGGTGTCCCTGCAGAAGGTGGGCTCAGACGTGTGTGAGCAGCAGTTCTGTGCCAGAGGGACCATCGTGAACTCAGAGCAGAGACCTCACCATGCAGGTACCACTGTGGGGAACTAAGAAAGAGTTTTGACTCAACGTGTTCTCAGGCCGTGGTGGGATTGTTGGGGTGTCCTGAGCAGGGCCAGGAGCTGGTCTTGATGATTTGTGTTGGGTCCCTTCCAGTTCAGGAGATTCTGTGATCCTTTGATTCTGTTTCTCTTGTACTGGAAGTCCACGTGCAAGAGCTGAGCTGAAGCCCCACCAGTGCTGAGCAGCAGGGAAGGATCTCCTCCCTCTCCCTGCTGTGCCCTGGGCAGCCCTGGTGCCTCTCTGTGCTGCAATGTCCCGTGGCTGCTCCACAGTCAGGTTTTTGTCCAGCAGCACGCCCAGGTCTGGCTCTGCACTCTTTGCTGGTTGTTCCTCAGCCTTCACAGGTGCACGGGGATTTTCTCCTGCCCCTCCCTGCCCCCTGGGACACCTGCCTGAGGCTCCACATCTCCCACCCTTGGATGGGTCACAGAGAGGCAGCCAGACGTGGCTGGGAGGCAGCAGCACAGCGGGCAGTGCACTGGCACTGGCTGCCAGAGCTGCTCTGTGCTTCCAGCTCCCTCCCACCCCACGGGACGGGGGCTCAGCACTGCTGGGCTGGGTGGTGAGCTCCAAGGAGCAGACTCTGCCCCAGCGATGCAGTGAACAGGCAGCACCTTCTCTCCAGCCATCACCTCGTTTTCATTTTCATTCTCATGTCAGTGAACCTGTGATTTCCCCACGGCAGCTTAGTTATAAAACCTTAATTCCTCTCGTCCCATCATCCAGATCTCTGCAGGAGTGCTGGGAAGACACAGAAGTCAGGAGCTGTGGCTGAGGGGCCTCATTGGCCATTGGTTTCCCTTATAGAGTGGCTGAGATGTGAAGATGGAACAAAACCTCATTGAAATCCAAATCTGGGATCCCAGGGGCAAATCTTGTGTCTTACACAAGATGTTGATTCTAAAAGCTCAATCACAGGAGTTAAATCTAAATCACAAGAGCTCATGGGGATGAGGGAAACACATGAGGAGAGGAAGTGTCACAGGGTGAATTTGAGAGAGATGAAGGACAAACACAATTTTTAAGGCACAAACACAACTCCAGGGCTGGCACCTGCAAGAGTGCCAGACCCCACACTTCTCTCTCTTGCTCTCAGTGTCCCTCCTGGCTGCCAGGGTGTGAGGGGATGGATGTGCACAGAAGGGTTGGCTTTGTGTCTGGGGAGAGCAGGGCAGGGCACGAGGAGCAGGAGTGCCTGTGGCAAGCACACAGGAAATCCCTTTGCTCTTCCTCTGCTTAATCCCTTCAGTCTCTCAGGAGTCCTGACACTCTGTCAGGCCAGGGACTTCCTTTGTCCTGCTTGAGTGTGCCAGACACAGCTGGATCCAGCAGCTGTGAGCTGACTCTCTGTTCTTCCCATGTTCTGGGATGAGCTCTTGAAGCCCTGACAGTGAATGGTCTTGTGCAGCTCCTCCTTCTGTGGCTGCTTGTGGATGAATTCTTCCATCCTTGGAGAGGCGACTGTATCTTCCCATTCCTCGGTGTGCGAGGTGCTGTGCCCACACCCATCTTCATCCTCCCTGCAGGGCTGGCCAGAAACTCCTCTTCCATTTGGTTGGAAAGAGAGAGATTAGACGCAGTGGTGTTCAGAAATAGCAGGATTTGGCCGGATCAGAACTGTTCCTGGACACATGAAAAGCAGCTTTCAGGGCAGGTTTCCTGCCAGGGAGTTCAATGGGTTCTGGGACATTTCTTCCTCAGGACTGGATTCACTGTGTGCCATGGGGTGGGACTTCCCAGCCCTGGTAATCTGCTCCTCCACGGAACAGGGCTCCAAACCCCCCTGGGGGTGCTGCCCTGCTCAGCTGCTGCCCTCCAGGGAAGCAGCTCCTTGGGAAGGTGTTTGTGTGTCCTCTGCTGTGCACGCAGGGCGTGGTGGGGGCTGGCCCTTGGGGTCTGCTCACATGTGCTTCACATTCCAGTTTCGTGACAGAAGATAAGCAAAGGGCCAGGAGGGGACCCTGCATCCTGGGGAACAATCTGCTGGGGTCACCCCTTTCTCTTTCTGCTGAAATCCCATAACCTGTTGCTGTCTGTAATGAGCACTGGGAGCTCCTGGAGTCCTGGAGATGGACAGGAATTTGCTCAGTATTTGGGTAATGCTGACATTTGTGTGAGGAGCGTGCTCCAGCTTCCAGCGAGCTCCAGTGTGGGACAGCACCTGCGACTGCCCGAGCTCAGAGCTGCAGCTTTTCACTTGAAAAGCAGGGAGAACCTTTCTGGGATGTGCTGCTCTGGGAGTGTTTTCTGGCTCTGAACGCAGCAGCTGGAAGCAGATGAATTTGAAGAACTATTTTTTCCCCTCCCCACACCAGGACAGCTCCAGCCCCGTGGCAGGAGAGCTCTGGGCTGTCACCAAGGGTCCCTCTCGTCCCATGGAGCGCTCCCTGCATTGCAGCTCTCCCTTGCCCCTCCTGAGGGATCCCCCACAGAAATGTGGACAAGCTACAGGGATCCTGGGCCCCTCTGTGCCACTTGCCCTGACAAAATTGTTAGAATGATTTTGCATTTTTCTCCCTGGAGCCTCCAGCACACTTGGAGATCCATGAGGAGATCCACGAGGAGATCCACGGCCATGAGCGTTGCACAGAGGATGCTGCTGGTCGTGGTGGCTCCTGCTTTTCCTAAGTTCCACCAGAGCCATGGCCAGCAACTCTCCTCAAGAGCTCCCAGGAACTCCAAGGAAGCTCTTTGAAACCATGATCACAGAATCCCAGGATGGTTTGGGTTGGAAGGGACCTTAAAGCCCATCTTGTTCCACTCTCCTTCCATGGCAGGGACACCTTCTACTATCCCAGGGTGCTCCAAGCCCCGTCCAGCCTGGCCTTGGACTCTTCCAGGGATCCAGGGGCAGCCGCAGCTTCCCTGGACAGGAGGTGTTTCCTCCCACGTCAGCTCAGGTCTCTGGTGCACAGAGTTACGAGGCAAACATTGTCCTGCTGGGCTCTGTAACATCAGTCAGTGCCTCAGACTGATCCCTGAGGTTCTTACACAGCCCTGGAAAGCTGGGAACCAGCAGGAAAAAACCAGTTCACAGCTGGGATCTTGTTTGCCACCTGCTGCCTTTGGGAAAACCCGTCTCTGCCTGGAGGGGGTTTTATTGTACAGGTTTGAGCTGTATTTGGTGTTTTCCAATTCTGGTCAATGTTTTTGCTTCAAGCAGTGGCACTGGTGCATCCTGGCAGTGCTGGCCTGGGGACACACTGTTGGGAGCAGTGGTTTCCATCCTGGCTCTTTCTCTGTCTCACACCTGCTGCAATATTCACCTGTTTGAATTCTGGTACTTTGCTGACTGCAGCTCTTTGTGGGCAGGGGAACAACAAATTCTTGGGTTTGCTTGGAGATCAAGAGCAGCAATAGGAAAAGTTTTGCACGTCAAAGCATGCAATGGATGTTCACATCTGAGTGGGGAAATGTCAGGTCTTGACTGAATGTGGAGAACGGACAAAACATGACAGAATTCCAGTGAGGAGAGGGATTGGATATCAGCTTTTCACTCAGGAATCCCCCTCTGAGTGTGCCCAGAGGTTTGAGATTTTCCATAGAGGGGGCACTTTTGTCACCACAGACTCCCCATCCAACTCTGCAGCCCTTGGGGGTCAATAAAACAGACTGGAAATTCATTTTTCAAAAGGAGGTTCAGCTTCCTGAGGATCAGAGGCTGATGGCCCAGCCAAGGGTGAATCCCAGGGCAGGAATGGGATGTGGGGTTTTAATGTTTAACTGTCCTGGGAAGTTTCCATAGATTTTACACTCCAGTGTGACCCCTTGAACCAGAGAGTTCTTTTTCCAGTTGGTGTGTCCAGGCCACCCTTGGGGAGCAGAGACCAAACCTCCCCTGATGTCCCCGAGGTGGGCATCCCCCTCCTGTCACCTGGGGGACCAACGAGCCCTGTCCCAGGTTGGTGCTGTCTGGGCACAGGGTGGTGAGTTCTGCAGAGAGGCTGCCACAGGGACCTGAAGGGAAAACGAGGGGATGGAGGGATGGCAGGAAGGCAGGAAGAGGCACTTCCTGTAGACAGGCTGGCAGGGGGTGGATTATTTTCACTCTGAGTGTCTAATCCCAGGGAGACTGAATGGGAAGGAGGTTCAGGGGTGCAGTGAAACAGCAGAAAGGGAAAGCTAGAACAGGGGAAATCCAGGATGAGATTCATGGAAGCATCAAGGAGAGTGTTCAGAGGAGGCTGCCCTGCTCAGTGTGAGTGTTTGCACTCAGGGAATATTAACCATCACTTTATGTATTTCTCATTCTGCTCTATTAATCATTTAAAAAAATGCCACAAGACACACAGTAATGACAGATCATCCTCCCAAAGAGGAGCATCCTGGTTGTGCTTTATCTTCTTCCTGTACTCTAAAAAAGTCAGTTCTCTGTAGGATGGGGTTTCCCTGTTTCCCTTTAAAAATGCACCCAGATCCTTCAGATCTAATGAAACTTAGGGGCAAAGAGGGGCACAGGGAAGAACATCACTCAAACCCCAAGCATTTGTTCAGGGCTTGTATCATCAGGTGGATCCCTGACTGAAAGTAGGAGTCACATGTGGATGGCTGGGGCAGATTTTTATGTCTAAGCCCCAAATGCGTTTTCTTCAATCTCCCAGTGACCTACCCAATAACTGGTGTCACTTTTGCCATCTCCAAGGCCTGAGTGCTGCTGACAATCACTGCTGCTCACATGGCAGGAGGGGGTTAAAAACCCCCAAAATCCATCTGTGGGGCTGAGTCTCACATGTTGAGCAGCCCCAGGATCCTCCTGCACTGAGCACATTTGGGTTGGGATGAGCACAGGGCACAAGAGAGATGAATTCAGCTGGGCTGAATCCCAGCTGTGCCAAGGACAGGCAAACAAGGGAGATGTCCTGGGTGGGACAGTAATTCTGGGGCAAGGCTATCTCCTAACGTTGCTGTCAAGCACAGAGGCTTTGGGAACCAGGGGTTTTCCCCACTGAAGCCTGGTCTGCTCTGCCTGTGGGGTGAATGTTCCTGTTCACACTCATGTGCCCTCTCTCAGGTTCAGGACCCATCTTCTGTAAGAAGAACTGACTTACTGCTCCTCCAAAAACCCCATCGAGATCACCCCCAAACCTGGGGGCTGGCCCTTGGTGAGCACTGGCCTGTGTGGCTCCTGGATTTGGTGAACCATTCCCGGGGTCTGGGCAGGGCAAAAAGTGCTGTGGGAATCCCTGTGCTCTGAAAGAGGCAGGCAGGGACATCCTGGGATTCTCAGTGCCCTGGGATCCCCCTCTGCTGGGTCCCGGAGCAGGCAATGCCTAAAATCCATCTGAGCAGAGGAAGGCTGAGCTCTCCCTCAAAGGCTCGGGGAGTTTTGGGGTTTAGAAGAAGAGCAAATGCAGAAAAGGACACGAAGGTGTGGAGCTGCAAGCTGTTCATCCCTGTGGTTAAAGTGACTCCACTCTCCCAGGGTTTACCCCCCTCCTATTTGCTGCTGTTTCTGGTCCCACAGCCATTCCTGATCCACACAAATCCAAACCCACCAGCTCTCCATGCCAGTGTGGTGCTGCCCAAGAAGTGCCCCCTTCCACCTGGCTGTGCCGAGCAAGTCCCACTGCAGCTTCTCCAGCGTGTCCCCAACCAGCCCTTCCCTGCCCCGCTCAGCCCCAGCCTTGCCCCACTAACAGGTTTTCTAAACCTTTGATTAAATTATGTGAATTCTTCGGGGTCGTTTGTTTCCTGTCACAGTCTTCAATCACAGCTCCTATGAGTGAAGGGGCTGAACATGCAGAGTTTGGACCCAAATCAATTTGAACCCTCTCAACTCACTGGGCTGGGCCAGCGTGGGGTCAGGGCATTCAGGGAAGTCTTTGGTGCTGGTGGCACCAGACTGGGAATGCTGCATCCAGAGGGATGTGTAGGAAGGGGACATTGTCCAGGAGATGTGACCATGTGCTCGGGGTTGGGTGGCTGAGGGGTCCCAGGAGAGGACGAGGGGCTGGGCAGGGTCAGTGGGCAGGCAAAGAGGCTGAGGGAGTCCAACAACAGCCCACAACCACTTGTGGGGCAGTTCCAGATGTGGTGGAGCCAAACTCTTCCTAGTGCTGCCATATGATGGGAAACAACTGGAAGTACAACCTGGAAATTTAGGTTGGGCATTAGGAAAAATTCCCTTTCCAGGTGCCCTGCAAAGCAGAGGGAATCTCATCCATGGGGGTTTAAATTGGACATAACCCCTGCTGCCCTGGGATGGTGCTGGGGGTGCTCTGCCCCAAGGGAGGTTGGACTACAGACCTAAGGATCCGTTCCCACTGCTGGGACTTGGTGCAACAGGCTCTGATTTTGGGGAAGAAGGGGCAGCATCCAACCCTTGGTAGCGTGACTGGCACCTCTGGCAGCCTGGCACTGAGGAGGAGGAGGAGGATGGGGGGACACAGCTCCTGGGAGAAGGGTGGAGGCTGCAGGCCCTGTTCCTCAGCAGAGACAGACAGGAGCTGGTGTGTAACTCTGAAATAATCCCTGCACCATCATGCCATGGTTCAGCACCTGCCTGTGCCCCGTGTTCTCTGCCAAGGCAAGGAGCAAACTGCATTTCAGCACGGAGAAAACAGCCCCAGGGCCACACACTGTTGGGCACAGAGGGTTCCCACTCTGGCCTGTTTGCAGAGACAGGTTCACATCCTCTGTGCTCTGAGGGGCTGCAGTTGGCTCCTGTCACCTGGGAGAAGCATCTTCCTTCAGACAGGCCCACAGAAAATCCAAACCCAGCTCTGAAATGGCCAAATGGTTCAATTAACCTGAGTGTGGCTGAGTTCCAGTGCTGCCATGTGAGTGCTGCTCCTGCCTGCCTGGGACAGCGAGGTCTGTGGGCCCTGGGAGGGATCGGTGCTACCAGAGAAGTTTCAGTTCATTGATGTGGAACGTTTGAGGGAAATGCAGATATTGCCAATGCAAACAGGTGCAGACCAAGGGCAGAAGAGTCTTTTTCAGGTGAAGGTTCATCCGGGGGGTGAAATGGGTGCCAGGACGTGTTGGGTGCATCAGGGTTTCAGAGAACACAGATTTGTGTAGCTTTGCTCCTAAGCTGACACTGAGCTGCAGGGACCTCCTGTTCTCCCTGTCACTGGGACAGAGTTCACTTCTCCACTTTAAACTCCAGGGGCTGTAACCCAGACTTCCTGAGTGACTGGTGGAGAGAAGGAGGCACTGAGGGGGCTCAGCTAATCTGGTCCATGTAGAGTTATTGTAAAGAGGAGGTCTCACACTCCAGAAAAGCTCCTCTGACCCCACAGAGAGCTAGGGAAGGACTTCTCAGGTTAGATCAGATGAATCTGCCCTGAGTCCTGGACAGTGCAGTGCACATGGGCTTTACCGGGGGAAGGATAACCAAGAACTGACCCCTAGAAGTTTGTGGTGAGATTTTTGCCACATGAACTGAAATAAATCTTGTTGTTTTATTCCATTTTCTTCCTTACCTCCTTTTGCCCTGTAGACATGGCATGAACTGCTCTCCTGTGTGTGCACCCACCACCCATCACACACATCTCTGCTGCCATTATTTTGTAGTTTTTCAGTGCAGCTGGGCTGCCATAAATGAAAATCAAAGAGGGTGTCTCACAAAACCCAGGTGTTCCCCCGCCACTGGCTCTGGGTTTGGGGTTGCTGAGTCAGAATTCTGATGATTTGGGAAGTCAAAGCGATTTTTGCTTTGGTCCAAGGAGATCACAGAACCACAGGATGGTTTGGCTTGGAAGGCACTTTAAAGATTATCTCGTTCCAACACTCTGCCATGGGAAGGGATGTCACCCACTAGACCTGGTCACTCAGGCCCCCATCCAACCTGGCCCTGAACACTTCCAGGGATGGAGCATCCAGATGCCATTCCTGACTCCAGTGAAAGGGTGGGGAATGCTCAGCAGGGAGGATCAAAGGGAGGTGAGATGGAGCTGCAGGTCTGAGCCCTTCTGAGAGGGTGAATTGTTACTGCGACCTTGTTGTAGCAAATCCCTCCTGGGTGGAAGTCAGCTGAGTTTGGCTGAAGAAATGTAAACCCCCCAAGGGGACACCTGCTGAGTTCATCTCTTGGTACTGGAATTGTGTTTGGGACATGGGAAGCTCAGAAATTCCTATTGAAAGGGCAAGAGGATGCCAGAGGATCAAGTCCTTCAGCAATGCTCTCCTGGTGGTGTACGTGTGGTCTGGGCTTCCCCCAGCCAGGGCAGGACCTCTCCTCTCCCCCAGAATGGGGCAGGATGAGCTGAGGGGGAAGTGACCAGCTCCAAGTTGAGTTGCCAGAAAAAGCCATCGAGACCCCCTGGTGCTGAGCAAAGCCCAGGAAATGCTGACAGAGCTGGGGCCACCTCACCAGAGGAGCCTGCTGAGTTCTCTGAGGGTGTGAGTGCAGCCACTCAGGGCTGCAGTGTCACAGCCTGGGCACAAATGTCACCTGAGAGCAGGCAGGACAATGTCACCTCTCTGAGAGCAGGCAGGACAATGTCACCTCTCAGAGCACACAGGACAATGTCACCTCTCTGAGAGCAGGCAGGACAATGTCACCTCTCAGAGCACACAGGACGTGTCACAGCCCTGCAGCTGGTGCAGGCTGAGTCCCTGCCACCTGCAGTGGCACCTCCAGGAGAATGCAGCCACCCCTTCACGTTCAGCAAAGCTAAATGAGACATCCAGAGGGCAGGGGGACAGGGTGGTGTTTGTGAAATTGGATCCCTCAGCTCTGGGGTTTGCCCACAGCTTCCCTCCTGGACACGTTCAGGATGGTTCTGTCCTTCTCTTTCCTTCCTGGAGCTCTGGCTGAGGCTGTGCTGTCTCACCCAGGCAGGAGCTCAGGATGCTGCAGCCACTGCTGCAGGAACTGGAATTGTTTAAGCCTCCTCCTTGTTGTAAATGGGATGTTAAACACAGGAAGGGGACAAAGGAGTAATAGCAGTGAGCTGAGGCAGTGGCTTATGCTGACAGTTTGATCAGTCTATTGGAAAGACTTCTGAGAGGTTATTCAGTTACAGTGAGAAGAAGGGGAAGATTAAGACTTTCTGTGCAGCAGAAGAGGGCAGGACAATGGCTGGTGAGTGGGAATTCAGACCAGTGGAGTGCAAAGGCACAAAGCTCAAAGCAAAAGACCAATGGCCAACACTTGTTGCAGGTTCTCTAACACCGAGTGTCTTCAAATCCAGCCTGTGCCTTTCTGAAAAGAGCTGTTTGAGCCAGGACAAATGAATTGCTCACCCGTGGGGTGAAGGGATCACAGTGGTCACACAGCCCTGCCTGGCTTTGCAAGCAGGAGTTTTTCCTGTCCCCTGTGCCCATGTGGAGGGAGAGCCCACTCAGTGGGTGTGCTGCACTGGCAGAGCCAGAAAAGGAGGATGGCACAGGAGTTGGCATGCAGCTGCTGTGTAGGGGGAGAATATTATCAACATTCCTGAATATATCAATATTCTCTAACCAAAGCTAAAGTCCTCCAGCAGGCTTTAGTAAAATGCCTGACGTTTTCAGGAGGGGCACATGGCAGAGCACAGGAGTTCTGCACATAATAAGTCTAAGCCAGCTCAGTAATTTCAAATAACATTGTGGTTACTGCAAAGCCCACAGGGATCCCAGCGATCGCTTGTGCAGGGATGGAGGGAGGTCAGAGAGGGTTCCCCAAATGGGCTGTGCTGACCCCTCCAGTGCCACAGGTCATGGTGCTGCAGGATTCCTTGAACCCACAGGCACTGAGGAAAGTTCCTCTGTTCCCTGCTGATTTTGTTCCCCTACTGCTCTATTCCTTTGTGACCCAAACAAGTTTTGTAAAGAAATTAGCTTTAAACCTTTCCCAAGTGCTCTCTCTGCAGCTCACAGTGCAGAAACATCCCCAGTCTGCAAATACCCAAAACCGGGGAGCTGCCCCAACCCCCCAGGTGATGCCGGTCCCCTCGCATGCCCTGCCATATCCATCTTCTTGGCACCTTTTTCACAATCTCTCCTGGGTTTTGAGTCCTGATGGCTCAGGAGCAGAAACAAATTCTGCTCCAGGGCCCAGAGCCCTCCTGTACATCAGGCTAGGCCAGTGGCATCCTCAGAACTCCAAGTTCAGTGTCCCTGGGCCAAACCTGGGTAATTTTATTGATCTTTCCCAGGCTTCCTGCCCACCCTTTGCCTCCCTCGGTTCCCTATCCCTACCAGAGATAATTTGCTCTGCAGACACAACCCTGCTTTGGCATTTCCAGAGCTGTATTAGAGAATCATGGAATCACAGAATGGTTTGGGTTGGAAAGGAACATTAAAGATCATCTAATTCCACCCCCTGCCATGCGCAGGGACACCTTCACTAACCCAGGCTGCTCCAAGACCTGTCCAACCTGGCCTTGGACACTTCCAAGGGCAGCCACAGCTTCTCTGGGCACCCTGTGCCAGGGCCTCCCCACTCTCACAGCCAAGAATTCCTTCCCAATCTCCAGTCAAGCCATTCCCCCTGTCCTGTCACTCCATGCCAGCTGGAGCTTGCCCTGCACACTCTGCTTGCCCTCCTGCTTTCGGATTTTTCCCAGCTGGGCAAAGCCCTTTGAGGAGATTCAGTGTTTCAGATCAGGACCTTGGTTGTCTCCTCGTGTTTCACACAGACCGTGTGGAGCCCGGAGTGCTGGCTGGGAGGGCCTTGGCTCCTGTAAGAGCTGTCCAGGCATCTGTCTGTGCTGGAACTCAGCACAGTCCTGCTGTGCTGCAAATCTGAGGAAGATCCATGGATTTTTTGTATTTTTTCTCCTGTCAGAGAAGCTGACATTCATTTCTCACAGGCAGATGGAGATACCTGGGCACAACAACTGAGAAAGGACTGTGGCAAAATTACACCCTTAGCAGGGAACCTGTCCTAAATCCCCGTGGCTTTTTTTTTTTTTTGGAGTGAGGAGAGCCTTAACTAAGAGAAAATAAATGCCTGATCCTCAGGAAGGTTCCTTGTTGCACAAATAAAATTCTTTCTCTGGTCACACAGAGTGACTCAGTGGCCAATATCACTCCAGTTCTTCCAAAGTGTGTTGCTTCTTGCAGGGATCTGGCACCATAAAGCACAGGAGCTTGTGGTTGGAAAGGCTGGAAAATGAAGCTGGGTCTCAAAGTCCTGATAGCTAAAGAAATAATGAAATACAGAGGCTTGTGTCGAGCACAGAAGGAAGATACAGAAGGAAGATCAAGATATTGGCTGGTTGTTAAATGAGTTGAGCACAGGAATTTCAATCACAGCGTAATTAGGTGATAATCCCCTCCCTTCCCTGCCAGGAGCTTGCTTTTGAGGCAGAATGAGGATCACGGAACACAGACTGGTTCGGGTAGGAAAGGACTGTCAAGGTCAGCTTGTTCCACCCCCTGACATGGGCAGGGACACCTTCCACTGGACCAGGTGGCTCCAAGTGCTGTCCAGCCCGGCCTCAGACACCTCCGTGAACTTCACGAACCTCAAGAAAAGCAAATGCAAGGCCTTGAGCTGGGGCTGGGACAGCCCTATGCAGCAGGACAGGCTGAGGGCTGACTCACTTTGCAGAAAAGGACTTGAGGATCCTGGTGGGCAATGCTGGAACAGGAATCAGTTGTGTTCATGCAGGAAGAAACGTCAACTGCATCCTGAGGCTGCATTAGCAAGACTGGAAATCATTGCTCATTGCAACCCTCTTGCCTTGTACTGTAATCTCAGCCATCCCTCCTCGTGTCACCCCCACCTCTGCTTTTCTGCTACAAACCAGCCTGACAGAGCTCCAGGAGCATTTGGACACCACTCCCAGGATGCACAGGCTGGGATTGTTGGGGCGTCTGGGCAGGGCCAGGAGCTGGACTGGATGATCCTTGTGAGCCCCTTCCAGCTCAGAACATTCTGTGATTGCCTGGAGTGGGGCAGGGCAGCAGGGGCACAGAGAGGGGTCACTGCTGCAGTGCTGATGGCTCAGGGCATGACCTGAGTGATTGCCGGGGAGGAACTGGGGCCCGAATGCTCCTCAGATCAGACTGGGCGTGAAGAACAGCCCAGCTGAGATCTTCAGGCCTCAAGTGGCCTTGTGGAGTAGTCAGAAGTCAGCCCAGACAGCAACAGGAGCTCTGTGAAATCCCCCTCCTGCTCGGTCTGTGGCAGTCTGGGGTCAGTCAGACCTGCCTCAGGCTCTGACAGGGAGTCCCTTTGCTGAGGAGTGCCCACACAAAGGGCCCGTGGCAGGGCATGGCATGCAGGGCCTGCAGAGGGGAGCGGTGCCCCCGCTCTGGGCAGGGCCGGTGCCCATCCCTCACACTGGCCCCCACACCAACCCTCACACCGGCCCTCTGCCCCTATCCCTCACACCGGCCCTCACACCAACCCTCACACCAACCCTCACACCGGCCCTCACACCAACCCTCACACCGGCCCTCACACCGGCCCTCTGCCCCCATCCCTCACACCAACCCTCACACCGGCCCTCACACCAACCCTCACACCGGCCCTCACACCGGCCCTCTGCCCCTATCCCTCACACCAACCCTCACACCAACCCTCACACCGGCCCTCACACTGACCCTCTGCCCGCAGCCCTGGGTTAGGGTTGCTGCAGCAACAGCACTTTTGTGCGATGAGGCCATTCTGAGCGAGCTGCTCCACTTGGGGTGACTCAGGGCTCTGTCACGGGCTTGGCAGTGATTTGGCACCTGCTTCCAGCACTTTGCCTTGGCACTGCACACGGCTTGGCTCCGAGGGATTTGCCAGCAAAGAGGGAGGCAGGGCTGGGGCTGGGGCTGGGGCTGGAGCCGCTTCTCTTCGGCAGGAACCAGCGCAGCCTGGATGAAGTTGCTGACAAGGGACTGGGTGTGCCCAGAGCTGGGTCCTGCGTTTTTCCCTGCCCCAGATAGAAATGTTACGTTCGGCAATGCCTGCTCAAAGCAATGCCACTCTCGGTTTGGAGAACACAATCAACTGATTTGCCATGGGAGAAGATCTATTCTGTGGGGACTGTGATAATATTATCCGACCCCTAATTTACATAAATGCATACGATTTGCATATGCAAATGCAGGCTTCCAGGCTGTGACTGCAATAAACACAGCAAGATTTTCAGCACTGTAAAACCTTTCCTCCAAAGAGAGACGCTGGGATTTGTTTGGGTCGTGGCAGGGCTGTCCCTCTGTGTGTGCTCAGGTGTGACCAAGGCCATGCCACCTTCCCAGGGCTGCTGTCCCCTCGCCTGCCACTGCCAGCCCTGCCTGCCACCCGTTCCCACTGTGCCTCACCTTCCTTTCCTGCCTCCTTCCCAAAGCTGGCACCGGGAGAAGGAAATGTGTCCTGCCAGGGATGAGGGGACAGGACACTGGGAAGGAAGGGACACCTCTCCATCCAGGGCAGTGAGGGTGCTGGTCATCTCCCACTGGTCAGTCAAGCCCTCTCCACATCCCTGCAGTTTGGGGAGTCCCTTTGGGGAGGCTGTGGTAGTGGGTGGCCTCAAGAAGTGGTTGGTGCCAATTGACCCAAAATCACCCAGGGTGAATCACAGAGTTTGGCACTGGAAAGAGGCTTCCCAAGGCTCAGATGTCACGAAAAACACCCCGTGGATGGGATTTACCACATCCATTCAGCTGTCCCACAGCTTGGGGTGTGATCTCAGGGTGATGCCTGGGCTGCCTCTCTTTGGAGAGCCCTTCCCTGTGCCCTGAGACCAGGACTGAAGTCCCCAGGCTGGTTCTGCTCCTATGAACAGCCTGAGGTCACCCCAGGAAGGAGGGGACAGAGGGGGCAGTGGTCAGTGGGGGCAGTGGTCAGGTGGGCTGTCCATCCTGGGAGCTCTGGCTCAAACTGAGGCACTGGTTCTGTCTCAGATGGAGGAACTGGATCTTAAGTTTCTTGTGTCAGGTCCAACATGGAAAAAACAAATCGAATCTTGTGGATACCAGATCTAGAATTAATCCTGCTGGTTTCTTGTGTTGAAAAATTAGGCTGCTTACTACTGGGTACTGCTATTCTCTTTCCATGGAGAGCAAAGCACTCGGAGTGGAGGGTTCTGGGCTCTGGAAAGGTGTGAGACACAAACTCTCATGAATATTGCAGGAAAGACTGAACCATGGGCCATGCTGGCTTTGCTCCAAAGCTCAGTGTAGGTGGTGCTCTGCCTCCTTCCCAGGGAACCTCAGCTCTGTTGGGAAGCACCAAGAGGAACAAGGCAAGGTAAAAGATGGCTCTGCCCGGTTCGTGCAGGTCCCAGCAGGGATGGGATGTGGGGTGGCCTGAGCTGAAGGTTGTTTCTGAACTGTTGTGAGTGAAGGGATGCTCAGGGATTTTCTCAGCCCATGGTTTGTGTACCCCCACAGCCCTTCCTGAGAACACGTCTCACAGTCTAATTACACACTTGTCTCAGTTAATTTTAATCCCAGAGGTCCAATAGTTTCACCAGGCAGCAACAATAAGCCTTTGAAAAAATGAAATGGTGGCTTTCGGGCCAGTCCAGATGGGACAAGATGTGAGAAATGTGCTTTGCACACTCTAAATGGAAAAGGGATACCAGCAGCATCCAGAGGGTTCAAGACACTTCAGAAGAGGTTGGTTCTGGAGCACAGCTCCTCTGGGCACCTCAAGTGATGTGCTGGGCTGGGTGTTGGAAGGGAGAGAAATATTTGGGAGCATCACCAGGGGAGGTAACTTGTGCTGAGGAGGCCCCTGGATGATAAATTTCCAACTAACCAAAAATCTGGGGAGGAAGGAGGAGGCAGGGGGTGTTGGGAGTTAATGGTATTTGCCTTTCCAGGCTACCACCACGGGTGATGGAGCCCTGCAGGAGACTGAGCACCTGTCTGTGATGGGCAGCACTGAAGGAACCCCTCACTTTGCTTTGCATGTGTGTGCAGCAGCTCTTCTTTCCCTGTTAAATTGATTTCAGTTCAAGCCATGAGTTTTACCCTTCCAATTCATTTCTGCATCCCACTGGCAGGGAAAAGCAGTTGTGGGGCTTGGCTGCCCACCTGCCCTAACCCACAACAGGTTCTTCAATCTGAGCAGTAAAGTTCTGTTCCTCACCACACTCTTGCCATCATTTGTGATCTGGATCTGTTTTTTATTTACTTGGAATCATGTCCAAGCAACAAATCTGAATATTGTCTCCTCACCTGAAGAAGTTCAGCCCTTCCAGTCTCTTGCTGGGTTTTTTGGTGTGCTTTCCTCATTTTATAGGAAATGTAAAGATCAGATTGCAAAGAGACCTTGGGGTGCAACAATAAGATAACTAATGACTGAAATAATGTCATGCTTGTATTTTCGGTCCTCAGAGCAAATCCAACAACAGCTTCTAAGAGACATTTCCTATCACTTATCAACCAACATGACCCCAAAAATCTGTGCAAGAGGAGGAACAGCAAAGTGAATTCCTGTGGATTTTGTAGAGCTTCACTTCTTGATTAGTGAGCACTGAAGCACCGACTGCAGAGACCATTCCATAACAATGTCTGTAAAAGTGGCCCTAATAGAAAATCTGAGCTATATTGATGTTGTGCAGATTTGGGACCCTTTTCCTTTTTGCATTATTTCATGGCCATTTGCAATTAATTGTATTATCCACTGACTGCCATTCACTCCGGTCTTCTGTGGTTTCCTTTGTGCTTTACCACTCTGAGCAGTGTGGTCATGATCAAACTTCATCACAGAATCCTTATAAAATCATGGAGTGGTTTGGGTTGAAGGGACCTTAAAGCTCATCCCATCCCAAACCCTGCCACGGGCAGGGCCAGCTTCCCCCGGCCCGGGTTTGTTCACATCTCTGATCTCTGCTCCCCCACTCCGGCCTTTCTCAGTGTTGGACCCTCTCTGTCCTTGCAAAACTCTGCTGTTAACTCCTCACCAATGTAAAAAAATCACCTTTCCCATATTTTGTAACAAATAATCTGGAGTTATGGGAAATATCCTTTACTCCCAGAGTTTTGGTCAGGAATAGAGATGAATCAATTTGAAAGTTCAAATCTTTTCTTACAGGTTTATTATTGCTGGGGAATTTCTTCTTTTTAATCACTGGGGGTATAGCTTTTTTTCCCAGCCCCATACCAGCTACAGTAAAGTTTAACTGAGTTCAAAGTTGGGGAGGTGGGTGAAGGGATGGGGACCCTCTTTTAGGTGATATTCTGTATAAGGCCTGGGAACTGGGGAGTTACTGGAGCCTGATCTGACTCAAGGAACTGAAAGCCCAACCTCAAAGCAAACGTTCCTTGAGCATCTATATCCTTTCCTACAGGACACTCTTCTAATGCAATTCATTCCAGCACTCAGGGGAGGTTTTTTACACTCAGTTGTTCATTTCCTCGTGTGAATCCAGCAAGCCTTGAATTCACAGCCCTCAGAACCACACCAGAAATCTGATTTTCCAGTCTGTGTGTGGTTTCCACCCAAGCAGAGAAGTCAATGCCCACCTTGAGCCGAGGGCTGAGGCTTGAGGTGGAATCCAAGTGTTTCCCCCTCCAAACCCTGAGCCATGGAGCAGCCTCAGGAGCTGTCTGGGTGCTGGATCACAGGGCTGCTGGGCTGAGGGGATCCAGGGGGAAGCACAACTAAACCTCAGGCTGGGTTGGACACCAAAAGCCAAGGCTCCTGTCCCACGAGGACCATGGACACTGTTAGGACTGGAACTACAACCCCTTGAGCCAGGACTCCTGGACTGGGCTGGCCAAAGGCAGCTCCTGCAGGGCAGGGTGTGGTGGGAAGCACATCAGACTCAGCCTGGAAACATCTGCACTGTTGGGGTCACAGCGTTCCTGAGCAGCTGTGAAGCCTCCTCTGTGTCCTCTGGCCATCAAAGGCTGTTTTTCAGCAACTTCCAGAGCCTCTGAGTGTGTTCAGGGTGCTGCTGTCAGCAGTGTGTCCTTCTTGTCTGGCTCTTCCCAACCCTCCTGGCAGAGCCTTTGGGCAGAGGTTGGATAAGGGCTGTCACAAAGGTGTCCCTGTTCCCAAAAGGGTGTGAAAATCACAGCCCCAGCCCCAGTGCACAAGGGGAGAGTCTCCTTTGGGGGTTTTGGCAGAGCTTCAGCCTCCCAAACTGTGATCCTGAGCATTGCACCACTTTTTGAGGCAAAGCATCTCTTTAATATCAACTCCCAACTCCTTTTAAGTTCTCACTTAACCAACAGCCTGTGCCCCACCAAACCCACAAACAAGGACGTTGTTTCTGGAGACCTTATTTTCAGATTTATAGGGGAAAAATGAACAAACTGAAATGAAAAGTAAAAATATAGAGACAGCCATGGCTCAGTGTTCTGCATAAACTCCTTGTCAAATAGAAAACAGGAGGATTTCATAAAAAACTTATTAAAGGGGAGTTGGTTGTTACCAAACCTAATCAGGCCAGAGCAGATAACATGCAATAATCAGAATTTAAAAAGACAATTGAAATACTTTGCAACAATAAAAAAAACCCAAAAAGCCAACAAGAACCATCCCCAAAAACAGGTAAGAGACCTCTGCAGGTAAAACCTGCCCTGTAAATGTGCCACTGGCAGCAAGAAACCCCAAAATCCACGGGAGGAAGGAATGAGGAGAAAAGAGCTGAATGGCACTTGTTAGCACTCCACCAGAGCTGTGAAAAGCTCCTGAGACATTTTTCAAGGACCACTGTAAATTGCTTAATTATAAAACTCCACAATTTATAGAAAGTAACTGCAGGGAAATTGGGTGACTCCGTGACACAAAATGGGATCAGAATAAAAAACCCCTCAAGATTTTATCACCCAGCACTAAGCTCTCCTGCCTCATCCAAGGTCTGTTTGTTGAGAAGGTGGAGGAAGATCTGGAGCCTGAGCCAGGAAGGTGCTGGAGGGCAGCAGGGAAAGTGTTTCTCATTCAAAAGTGTGAGGACTGGGAAAGGTGCCAGTTAGACTTGATTAGATTTGTAAGATTAATTAAAAGCAGACAGGTTCAGCGAATTGTGAAAAAGACAAATTAGCAAATTAGCAAATCAGGAAACCTATCTTCAGAAAAGGAATTAGAGACTTTGGCTCCTTCATCAGGGCAAATTTACTTTTCAAAGCGTGGTTCTTTCATGTTCCAGGGGTGGTAAAGCACCTCCACTGACAGCCCTGGCACTTTTCAGGCCTGGGCAGGGAAGCCCTTCCAGCCAAGGCTCCCAGCTCCTTGCTCAGGTGGCCCTGGATGTTTTGTTGCCTCAGCAGCAGCCTCTGTGTGTGCTGGAGGTGTGCCTGGAGAGAGGAATGCCCTGAGCAGGGCAGTCAGACAGGGCAGAGGATGAGTGTTTGTAAAGGACCCCGTGGTGTGCAAACACCTGTTTTGGGGTTAGTTTGTGATTTCTGAGGAGTCCTGGATATGGTCCCAGTCAAGTGATAGGAGAGAGAGGGCTCCTGCAGTGGAGGAGCTGGGGACTCTCAAGATCCCTGTTTCCCAAGGAAAAGCTGATCACAGGAAAAGCTGCAAATCAGCACTGTCAGGGCACAGGGGGTGTTAAAGGGCTTCAAGTGTTAATCACAGCACAACAACCACAGAAATCTCAGCCTATGGCCCATCCAGACATTGCCTTTATTCTGAAAACTTCAACCAAAAACCTTAAATAATGCAGCCTAATACTGAAACCTTCTCACCACATCCAGCATCGCTGCGACTTCACCACTACCTTCAGTACCATTGAACCACTTCCATTTGTAGACACAAAAGGGCCCTCAGATCACATCAGCAAGAATGAGATTCTGCCAACAGAAGGCTAAAATTCAGCTTCAGGTAAGTGAGGGAACATGAGCTGTAACTCTCTGTGTACATGACATGTAAACTTTATAGCCAAGTTCCTGAGAAATCCTCCCCATTTCAAGTCCTTTAGGAGAATCCATGCGAGATCCACTGAGTGGTGTCGGGAACTGAATGAGGCTGTGGGCATGAGCAGGAGCAGGTGAACATCAAATTGGACTGGTCCCAACAAAAGCCAGAGAAAAACAGGCGTGGAGTCTGGAGTCATTGGGCTGCTCCATCTAGCAACAAAGGAGAGACCAGGAGGCTCCATCCCTTGCAAGATCAGGGCTGAGACAGAATTTCTGGACCTTGCAGAGGGGCAGCAGCAGCTGAATGTGCCTTAGTGACTTCACAGAGCAGAATCTGGCTCAGACATCCCATCACAATCCCCTTGCTGCAGATCAATAGCTCAGGTGCAGCTCAGAGCTCTTTAGAGCTGTGCCAGGCTGAGCACAATTCCATCCCAAGCTCCATTTCGAGCTGATGCCTTTGGAAAACTGAGAGGAAGAGTGGGATTAAGCAGAGCAGGGGTGTCAGACCTCTGGATTTCAGTTTGCAGGTTCCAGTCTATCTACTGGCACATGATCATAACCGTGTGGACACAAAGAAAATCCATTAATCCATCTTCAAGAGGCCTTTGGTATGAGCTCCATAATGTTGTAAAAATGATAATGGCTACTAAGTATTTATGGAATGAACCTTGACTTTCATCCAGGACTGTGATGTGTCCACACTGGTGAATGGTTGGGCTCTGAATCCAGGGTTCTTTCTATCTTAATGTTCAAAAATGTTCCATATTTGAAATGGTGTCACGTGTCGAACCAGTCAGACACCAGTTAGTGAGACCAGCTAGTTTAAGCAGCTGCTTAAAACTCCTGCTAGGCAAGCCAAGGATCCTTCACTCAGGCCTGGCACAAATCAGAGGACAGGCTCAGGCTGAGCCAGATTGTCACAGACAAAACTTCGGCTCAAGGCAGGGCTGACAGCGGCAGGGAGGGTGAGCAGTGAGGCAGAGCTGCAAACACCACAGCTGGCCCAGCTCAGCAGCCCTGCCAGGTGTGCTGGGGGTGCTGAACTGCTGCTCACACCACGGCTTCTGCCTCGAGCAGCCCCTGGGCCTGAGCAGCACACCAGGGCTGTTTCCAGAGGGCTGCCCGAGCTGATGCTGAGCCTTGGAAATCGAGATGGGAAGCACAGTTCTGGTGAAGATGTTAAAACATGACAGAGATAATGGAAAGTGCTGTGCATTACACCTGCATGTTTCAATAAACAGATCAGTTCTTTAGTCTTTATTATTTCCTAGTTAATGTTTGGGGTTTTTTCTTTGAAACTGGCTGCTTGGACATTTTCCTGCCTTTCCACATAAAATCCAGCCATGCTGAACTGTTTGACTTGGCAGTGGAAGGCTCTGATGAGCATCACTGAGATTTGTATCACCAATGTCAGGGGAAAGAGAACCTTCTACTGCTGCTCACAGCCCTGGTACACATGCAGAGAATGTCCATTTGTCCTCCAGGACAGCAGCAGAAATCAAGTGCCCCCTGAAAAGTGAAATTTAGAAGTCAGGAGTGATTTAGTGACTCAGAGCCCTGTCCCTGGGGCTCAGGCTGCCCTCAGGGATGGAGGGAGGGCTGGGGACACCTCCTCTGGGCTCACACTCTGCTCTGAGACATGAGTGAGAACATGAGCTAAGAACCTGTCCTGACCCAGCTGGGGTGGCAGTGCCTCCTACCTGGGCACAGAGTGTCATGTAGAGCACGGGGCACAGGAGGGGCCACCAGGTTTGTCCCGTGGGTGTGGGGCCGTGGGTCCCTCTGGAACCTTGGGCTGCACATGGGTGGGAGTTGCTGGGGGTCCTGCTGAAGGCACAACTCCTATTAAATGCACACTGGGAATGGAGTGACCCAGACCTGGCTGTCAGAAGGAACCTCAGAGACCACCTTTGGTAGCCCTGGCCTCAGCAAACGGTGCCACAGTCACGGGAGGGGTGCCTGAGAGGATTCCTCTAGTCCAAGCTTCTGCTCAGAGTGGGACACGCCCAGCACCAGCCAGGACGGTGCAGTCTAATCCTACAAATGTCCCAGGACAGTCCCTCCTCACCTCCACGAGGCTCAGAGCCTCACCCTGCAGCAAGGAGGGTCCCCGCATGAATGAACCCCAGACCTTGGGCAGTTGCCCTTTGTTTCACTGTTCAGCACTGGAGAGAAAAGATCAGCCCTGTCCTGTTTGTAAGAGTCCTCCAGGCAGGCACAGGCTGCACTGAGCAGCCCTCACCTCCCCTGGCCACCCTGCAGCAGCCCAGGTCCCCCCCTTTCGTGGTGATCCTTCCCACCAGCCACTGGCCACTCTGCAGGTTCTCTGCATTCCCCCTGAGCTGTGCCTCCCCACAGCAGCACAGGTGCCCCAGGTGCCCCTCAGCTCACTGTGTTTGAGGTGAGCCCAGCTTGGAGTTCCTGTTGCTGTCACCCCAGCACCATTCCCTGCCTGACTCTGTTGTTGGAGTGTGAATTCCTCCCTGACCCCATCAGGGTGAGAGCTGGGCCAGTGGGTCAGTGGGGAAATCACTGGTTTGTGGCCTTCAGCACCCCAGCACCTCCAGCTGAGAGGGTCAGGTGGCCAGAAATAACTCCCTGAATTCCCAGTGCTGTTCCATGGGGTCCCTCCAGCAGGGGCTTCACTTTGGCAAATGCTGCTTTTAGTGAAGGAGTCAGATGAGAAACAACTGGTTTGCAAAACTAAACTACCTCTTCAAAGCTCTTTGTGGCCACTTAAGTTTACTTCTGAGTTCAGTTACAAGACTGGTAACAGATTGGTGTCTTAAGGGCAGAAAGACTCTTGAGTGAGCCAGAGCCCTTCTCCCTGGGCTCCTGTGGCTCCAGGCTTGTGCTGGCCCTGCAGGACAGGGTGAGCCCTGGGGCTAGGGCACTCCAGGGGACTCAAGGGATTAATTTCTGAGGGAATGAGACTTCCTGCAATTCAGGAACCTGGCAGTGCTTATTGCTCTGTACTGTCCTGCTCTGGGAGCATTTTGAAGCTGTTGCAGAACTCAGGACTCCACTGCCCTGTGCCACAGCAGGGGTGGAACAAAAGGACCTTCAGGGCTGCTTCCAGCCCAAACCACTCTGGGATTCTGCTCAGGGGAGGGAGAAAACCAACAAGAGATGCCACCTGGGGCACTCTGCCAAGTCCTGGGCATGCTGAGGCTCACGAGGCTGTGCATCCTTGGAGGATCTGCTCTGGCAATGGTTGCGGCTGCCCACTGGTGTGCTGGTCAGGACTCAGGATGAACCTGAATTCCAGCTCCAGAAGCTCTGGTTTGAAGCATGGATTGACCATCCCAGTAGGCAGGGTGAGGACAGGGATTCCCACTGGCTGCACCTGGCTGGGAAAACTGCTGGAGAAAACCTTTAAGCCCACAAAACCCTTTAGAACCACAAGATCCTGAGCACTTGTGGTCAGTCAGGTACTGAGGGCTCTTTTCATCAACAGCCACAGGTCAGCCCAGCTTTGCCCCTCACTACCACAGTCCCGCCCAGCTTTGCCCCTCACTACCACAGTCCAGCTTCACTCCTGCCCAGCACCACCCCAGCCCTGCCTGCCCTCCCCAGCAGATGCTCCTGCAGCCCTGGACAATGAGCTGTGACTCCCTGAGGGGCAGCAATGTCAGTCCAGCTGTGCTCACACCCCACCAGCAGCACCAGCAGGAGGGGACCTGTGCTTGGTGCATCAGCTCATCCAGCTGGTTTGGGGTGCCAGAGCTGCACCCTGGGCTCCATCACTGACCACCTCCATCATTCCCTCAGCCCCTGCCATGGAATACCCTGAGCTGGAGGGACCTCACAAGGGTCATCGAGTGATGCTGCACTGCACTTTCACTCCTTTCAAGTAAAGGTGCAAGGGCCATGTGCCTCTAACAGGACATGGGCTGTGGGATGTAAATGTTTTGAATCTTTGGAGAAGGAGAAACTGCTCATTGTCAAGAGAAAGTTCCCAGTTGTCCCAGCAAGGTCAGGCACTGACAGCTGAAGGGGACCAGGTAAACGTCACCTCTGACTGCATTTACATAAAAAGGTTCTCACAGGTTTTTCCTCGGGAGGAAGCTGCTGGGGGACGAGTGCCAACATGTTTTGATGTTTCTCTCTGCCTCTTCCTAAGGGTTCAAGGCCAGTGGGACCAGCTGCCAGCATCTCCTGCTTCCCCCAGAAACATTTCTGAGGGGTAGACATAACATTTAATAATTTATGATGGACAAAGCCATTCTTGCAGTTGCCAAATCATCTGCTTAGAGACAAGGGAATGCTGGGTGGGGAGAGGCACCTGGTGGCAGTCACAGTTATGGGCAGTGACTCATCAGTACCAGATCTCGAGGGATGGTGAGAGGAGAGAGGCTGAATTTTTACTCCCTGTTTGCACCAATGACCCCAAAGCTGACTCCCTTATCCAGGCTAGTGACACAGCAGAGGTTTTCAAGACTTCTTGGAGAATACTGCCCATGGAAGAGGAGAGCTTTTGGTGATTCTTCACAGTTCATGGGTGGAAATGTCTCTCTGATTGAGTTCTTCAGCCCCTGCACGTGTGTTACATCCTGGGAGTGATTTCTGGTTGTTTCCTGGGACACAATATCTCTGTTGGCCTGCACTGACATAGCTCAGGCCATGGGCTGGATTTCCAGCTAAATTCTCCCAGGACAGTACCACAAAGCTCGGGGCCCACCCATCAATCTTCACACACTGCACGGACCTGTCCTTCACACTGCGATGCCCCCAGCTCCTATGACTCGGACATGTCTTGCTATCCATGGTGTTATCCGTGTAGCTGGGATTAAAAAAACAACTGGAGGTGTTTGTGGTGTCCCCACCACCTCTTTTGCTTGGCCCTAAAAGGCCTTGGCATGTCCCATGGGGCTGGGAATGGCCACAGCCCCGCTGCCCACTCTGCTGCCATCCACCCCAGCCCTGAAGGGTCAGCAGGAGCAGCAGCCTGGTCTCCACGGCCTCGCCACAGCTCCCCATCTCCTCCTTCTCTTTCAGCAGCAGCAACCAGACAGCCAAAGGGTTAGACATGTCTCTGAGGGAGCTTTGTTGGCCTCAGCTCCTCCTGTCAGCACTCACAGGCAGCATTTCGCTGACCTTTTCCCATCTGTGCCCCGTTTGTTCCCTCGCACGGCTGTAAGAGGATGGGAGTATGTGAAGAAGGGTTGGACCTGTGTCAAAATACCTCCCCTGCTCACTGGAGGTTACATCCACAGTCTGAGCCACCCCTGGACCTCACTCAGAGCTGCCTGGCCAGGGAAGGGGCCGGGCGATGTCAGGGAGCTTCCAACAACCCAGCTGGGCTGAAACCCCCTCTTGGCTCCTCCATGCTGCTGCCACCAGCGAGCCTGGACAGCGAGCTCTGCGTTTGCAGCACAAGGACTTTCCCTGTGCTGTGCACTCTGTGCCTATGCCCAGAGCTGGGACAGGACCCCCAGAGCTGCACTTGGCCTCTCCTCTCTCTGGACAATGTGAAGAACCACGTCCTTCCCTGGCCCCTCAATAAAACAGAACCCACCAACCCTCAGCAGCTCCATCCCTTTGCCTTGCACTGTCACTGCTGCCGGGCTCCTGGCTTTGTCTGGCTGCACCGTGGAGTAGCAGGATTATTCCAGCCACCCCCAAGCCCATTTACAAGGTGATCAGACCCTGTTCCCATCACACTTCTTTTCCTTGGGCACATCCCACCACAGGAATACACATTTTTCTCGTTTCTGTCCCACAGCGGAAAGGATGAGTTTTGATGTTGCTGCCAAAACATTCCCTATCCAGCAAGAAAACACCCAGGAAGGTTGTCCCAGCAGGACAGGGCACTGTCTGTCAGCATCCTTGGGGCCCTGCCAGATGAACAGTCCCCCTGAAGGTCTGGAATTTAGCAGAGATGGGTTTGGCTGGGTATGAGGAAGCCCAGGTGAGCCCCAGTCCAGCCTGGTCTGGAGGGCAGGACACCAGCACAGGGTACCAGGCTGATGCTGGGCCCCACCTTTGCTTCCCTTGCCCTGTTCTGGGGTATGCTGAGCCTTGCAAGTGGGGCTCATTCTCCAAAGCCTGCTCTGTGCCTGCCTAAAGGTCAGAGGATCAGGAAGACAACTGGAAAATGATGGTTTTTTAAGAGCACAGATCACACCACGCCAGAGCCCACTACATAAACCTCATCTCCACAGAGCAGATAGTGAAAGCCTTCAGTGGGACCAAAGGAGACCTTTAATTTCTGTGCTCTGGGAGCATTGTCTGTGCCTGAGCAGCCAGGGAGCCGTGGCCCAGATATTTCTGCCCTCCTGCTTCCTCAGCCTTCAAGAAACCTCTAAAACCCCACAGCATTTGCAACATCAGCCCAGCATGGGGCACCTCCTCATGTCCCTCCAGCACAGCACAGACTCTCTGGCACTTTGGTGTTGCCAGAATATATAAAAACTATGCAAAACCTGGATCTACGGATGAAATTCTGTGGAGAATGTGTTCGGCTCCCTCCCTTCCCAGGGATGCTGCTTGCCATGCCCCTGGTGTGTGTCCTACATGCTTTGTATTGTTCTTTTAGGGTGAACTCCGGGGTTTTGGAGAAGGGAATGGGGCAGACACACCTGTCTGCAGCGTCTGCTCCTGGAAACAGGCACACAAGACATTTTGCTCACGGGGACATTTTTGCTTCACAGGGGAAAACGAGACCTTTGCGTCAAGAAGGTTTTGGTTCCTCACTCTGAGAGTTGAAACCCTCCTCGATTTGGGCATTACATGCTGATTTGTCCCAAAGCCTGAGGCGGGTCAGGGGCTGGTGGGATGCTGAGAGCCGATGTCGTGGTGAGGTGTCCCTGCCCCGTGCAGCTCCTGCCTTCAGATGCAGCCCTGCCTCCTGACCTGCTCCACCGCGCCCACGCAGCGGTGCCCAGATGAGGGAGAAAAGGGATGGAAGGAACCAAAGTGCTGCTGTCTGTATTTCAGGAGCCTCCCTTGCCCCGGGCCGAGGGCCTGAAGTTCGGCAGCCACGCACAGGGCAAGGAAATAATTTAATTCTCCAGGAAAACCTGCTGTGATTTAGCCATTTCATGAACCTGCGGAGCTTTGAAACGCTTCCTGAGCGGGGACTTCTCATTGTATTCTCAGTCTTTCTCCTCTGGAATGGCACATTCTCATTCCCAAAGTCCACGGTAATAAATGGATTATTAAAAAAAAAAAATAAAATTCGTCTTTTCCCTTCTGAATTCTAAATATTCCCAGACATGGCAGTCCATTCCCAAGTTCACTCCCACCTACATCTTGCCATCTCCATGTTGGCACTGAAAGGATCTAATTCAGTAATAAAAAAGAGAGACTTTTCTGGAAAGGCGAAAATAACCCAAGAATCTCAGCAGCACCAAATTCCGCCATCTCCCTCTTTTCCCTACGGATCATCAGGCTCACAGCCCCTACCTGGCACATACAGAAACTTAACAAGAGATATTCCAACAACAAATCCTACATAAAGACAGAAATAAACTGGAATATTCTGTTATGCAACTCACTGTCAGCAGAATTTAAATGACCTGGAATATTTAATTCTATATTTCTTGTTCTAAAGGGCTTCCAGTTGCATTTTGTTACTGTATTCATTTATATAGTGTTAGGTTTATTTTTAAAATAAGTAACTCAGGTTACTTATCAGCCTCATTATAACATACAACCAATTATTTTAAAATTTATTTTCCTAGTTGGTGCAAGGAAATTAGCAACATTTCCATAATTAAAATGAACAAAATCCACCGTTAAGCAACGTTACTAATGAATGTTTTCTTAGGTGCCATTTGCGTTATTTGCCAGGCTAAATTCACATGACAGAATACAACAAAAGAAGGGAAAGAAGTCCAAAAAATGCAGCAACCAAACAGAAAATAGAATTAATTTTTTTTTTTTAAAGGATCAATCACAGTTTCTGGGAAAGGAAGAAAATCCCTGTGGCAGAGTCATGCGAGAGACAAAATTCCCATTGCACAAGGAAATAAAACCGCATCCTTTCACATCTGAACCAAGAGCCCATTGCTACTGTGCTGAAAATGGAGAAATTAAGAGTGGTGGGGAAGCCTCCATTTGCGCAAAGGGAAACCCAGGCATGGCCCCTTCAAAATAACCCCCAAACTTTTCACTGATTTCATTAATTACAGGTCAAATCTGAAGAAATTACGCTTCGACTCTACCAGGCAGCTGTGGGCAGCTCCGCAGGGCGAGGGGTGAAAAGGAAGGAACGCACAGCTCCCATGGCTAATAATTAATGAATTCATTAATCAATCATAGGGAGAGGAAGGGCGAGGGGAGGAAGGAAATCTTACCACCAAATTGGGTAACCGGCTAAGACCTTTGTGCCATTGAAGAGAAAAGACAGAATTAGTCCAAGCAGGTGGTAATCCATTAGTCCAGGCTGGTGCAAGGGGAAAATCGCCGCGAAGTTTTCAGAAAAACATGAAGTGCCAAAATGAAGAATCCCCCTTCTCCCAGGAAAAAAAAAAAAAAAAAAAAAAAAAAAAAAAAAAAANAAAAAAGAAAAAAAAGAGAAAAATATAAAAAGGTGGGGGGGGGCAAAAAAGAGTGAAGCCAAGTCCCTTGTGGCTCGGATGACTTTCTGGCTTGTCAGAAACACACCTCTCCAAGCCTTTCCCCCGTAGATCATCCAAAAGCGTCTATTAAAAAGTGCAGGGCTCGGGGATGTCAGCAGGCGGCCAATCAGACCGCATGGCCCAAGGTGAGGGATGAGGCTCAGCCCAGGGCTGTCAATCACCCTCTCCTCCCCCTCCACCCCACAACTTTGTTCCGAGCCCTCGCTGCCACGGACAAACCCTCTGTGCACCACACTCCACTGGGGCATTGGGATTTGGGGGGAGGATTTTTAATTTTAATTTTTTTTTTTTTTAATTTTTTTTCCCCCCCAATTTCACTTTGAGCCCAGGATATCCCGCCCCTGAATGCCAGGACTCGGCAAGGTAAGGATGAAGGGTGGCTGTGGTGAGGGGTGGCTGTAATCTCACAGTGGGAGCGAGACAGAACTTGTTCTTCAGATGGAGAGGGATGGGGGCACTGAGGGGCAGAAAACCCTGTGGATGTGGTGGTGTGGGCAAAACTGGTGATAAAGTTGAAAGGAAACCTGCAGTGCCCAGGTTTTCAGCATGTGGGGGTGATGGATGGAGGGGGAGCAGCGGCAGCCGGGCTTTCTATTGAGAAAAAAATGCCGTGTCACGGTGAGAGGGGAGCGGGTAGATGGGGTCATGTCCCACGAAGGGATTGCTTGTGAAGTGCATCTCTGGATACAGGAAGATGAAAATATTATCTAAACTCCATACGTGCACCAAAATCCCCCCTAATCAGTTTCATGATTTGCAAATAGACCCAACAAAGATTTTCCTTAAAAATCCTTGTAATTGGATAGAGAGCCTGTTTTAACGGGAGCTATTGTGCAGTTAGACGGGATGACTCGACAGAATGGGACAAAGAAATGGGAGAAGCCATATAAGTTGATTTTTCTCCTAAAGCATCTCAGCAACCACAGCTCAGTTGCTGCCCTGGGGCTCCCCGGGCTGGAACCACCTTGAGATTGGGTGCTTTAGGAGCAGCCAACAATGAGTCTATTTCAGAGCCACGGCAGCAATGGAGATTCAAGGTCCTGTCTTGGGCAGCTCAATGCATCTCATGGTTTTGAAAGCTCCAGACCTTCTCCTGATCTTAAGGCTCTGGGCACTAACAAATCCCTCATTGTTGTTTAATTACACGCTGTTGTTCAATTACACACTGGCCCAGAGAAGCTGTGGCTGCCCCTGGATCCCTGGAAATGTCCGAAACCAGGTTGGATGGGGCTTGGAGCCATCTGGGATAGTGGAAGATGCCCCTGCCCATTGCAGGGGGTGGGACTGGATGATCTTTAAGGTCCCTTCCCACCCAAACCATTCCATGGTCCTGTGATGCACCTGCCTCTTGCTTCTGCCGCTCTGGATTCCCAGCTCTCCCTGATTTTAGTGTGTTTGGATGCTGAGCTGGGGCAGTGCTGCTCTCAGAAGGGGTGGTTGTGTCCTGGCCATCGCACACCCAAAGGAGGACACTCAGCAGCTGCTCACACTTCCCTTCTCCAGCTCTCCCTGCACCTGCTGCAGGGACTGTGAGGCCAAATTTCTCCAGGCTTACTCCGATGGATTTTCCAGCTGACTGTGACCCACCATAGATATTAAATGTTCTTGTTCTCTTGTGGGATTCAAATCCCAAAGGGGATGTTGGGTGTAGTCTGTCCTGGCAAATCTTCCTGGTACCCAGATGGGTTTTACTGAATTCAGTTGCCTGGGTCTAAGAAAGCAGTGATTGCCAAATGACATTTGTGGACACATGGATTTAATCTGCTCCAGTAAATTAAACACTATGAGGAAATCTTCCCCAGATCTTGAAATTTACTGCCCATGTTTTCAGCCATGAAGATGGACCCTGGTGTGGAGCTGGCCCGGCCAACTTACCCAGCCCTGAAGAGATTTTAGTCACAGTTTGGGGTTAGTGTGGGACAGGAGCTATTCCAAATAGACCCTTAAGATATGACCCACCTGTTCTGGAGCTTAAGGGAGTTTTCCAGGATGGATGAAGGTGCCCCTGTCTGTCTCATTCCAGTGCCAGGGAATGGTCCCAGGCACTCTTCCCTCACTGCCTAAGGACAGCCCTGGGTTGTGTGAAATGCACGCAAGTGCCTGTTAGCTGCTCTGGCAAAAGCAGAACTGGAAATGCTGCCCAGGTTTGTATTGGTGGATGTTCTGAAGCTGCACAAACAGAATAAGGATTAAAAGTACCGAGGGACAGAATTTCTGTCATTGAAGTGTCACTGCTGGAGAGGCAGCAAATGGAGAGACTGAAGTGAGATGTCTCAGGTGATACTGCAGGTGGCTGAGCCCATGAGAGAGGACAGAAACCTCAGACACTGTAGAAATCCAGCTGGGGAAAGCTTCTGAAATCTGAATTGAGTTGTTAGTTGGAGACCATCATAAAGGTCTTGGTGGACCTGCCAGTGCTGGGTTAATGGTTGAACTTGATGATCTTTAAGGTTGTTTTCCAACCTTAATGATTCTGTGGTGGCCGAGATGTTCCTGCCCATCAGACATTGGGGAACACAAAATGCTCTTTATCCATTTCTGGGTGCTAAGATTTACAAACCAAACCAATAATGACCTACAAAGTGCCGAGAGGGAAAATGACCCCAGACCCAAATTCAGAGGCTTTATTTGCTGTTGTGGTTGGGCAGAAATCTCAGTGTGCCTCAGGAAGGGCTGAGTTAAAGCAAGAGCAGAGATACAAAGCTCCCACCCCTGTGTCCACGCAGCACCAAACGGATGTGGTCATGGGCAGGTTCTCAAAGATGCACAGTAAAGGTTGATCCCAAGCACACTGAATTCATGGGAATGCTCTCCATGGCTCTGACAGGTGTCTGAGGAAGTTTCTGAAGATGCTCATCCCCCCACTCCTTTAACTTCTCCATTCCACTGCTCTCTGAACATCTGTTTGTCCCGGCATCACAAGGAATTTGTGTTGTCCCAGGTTTGTGAGGAGACTGTGTTTGGAGTGTGTCTGTAACTGCTTTGGATTGGAGATCTGGGAGCAGAAGGTCCTTCCTGTCCCTAACCCAGCTACAGGAGACTCTTGGCTCTGACTTTCTGCCAGTGAAATGAGCAGAAAAATGAGCAGAAAAACAATGGCAGTTCTCAGTTGTGTCTTTGGTTGTATCAGCCTTGATCTCCAAAGCCTTGAGAAGGCAGGCACAGCTCCCCAGGGAGGAGGATCTGTCTCCTGGGATGAAGACTCCATTGTCTGTGAAGGGAACAGACTCACTTTGAGTCTTCTCTGCTGTGAAATGAAAATCTGATGCGTACATGCTAAAATTATCCTGGGCATATTTCATGCTAGCCTGAACAAATATTTACAAGTTCTACAGCAAACATTAATTTTAAATGTAATTTGTAAGAGCAAATGACAGTTACCCAAAAGAGCACAATTTCAAAATTTCCCTCATAGATACCTCCTTGTGCTGCTGAGTGACAGTTTTATTAACTGAGGGTCTTTTCAATCACATCACTCTGTCTAGTTTGGCAATATTGACTCTCACAGCCCAGTTTCAATATGCCTAGAAATGAAAGGAATTGAGGAAGTCAGAGGTTTGGCTGCTCAAGAGAAGTCCTGCTGCCTTTACAATGTCAGTACAGAGGTCCTTGTGTGTCGTGGGACATTGTGGCACTGCAGGCTCGGCCGCTGGAGGTGCTGAGGCATCCAAGGGGATCCTTTGCCTTACTCCAACAACTCCAGCAAAGGAGCACTATGATCACGCTGGAAACGTGCCTCTCCTTCCCCTCGGGCTCTAACTTTGCAACTTTGCCTTCTCTTAGCTTTTCTTCTGTTCTCCATCTGGATCTACAAGCAGGAAGAAACCAAGCGCCTGCGGGAGGTGATGGGACCGTGGGGTCTCCTGGATTTGTGCTCAGCATGGATTTCAACGTGTGGAACCCCTGAGGAGTGGGAGGCTCCGGCAGCGCAGACCCCTCCTGCTGGAGTCAGCCCCTGGTCAGGGTGATGTGAAGAGGACAGACCACACCTCACAGCCAAGGGCAAGAGATGGATGACTGGGATGAGCTCTCAGAGGGCGTTTAGACTCCTGGCTCAGAGTTTTGGGGATGTACAAGGCCTGTGGGGCAGCACTTAGCAATGAGAGGGCTTGGAGGCCTTGACCTGCAGATCACCCCAGGTCACAGGGGAAGGGTGGCATAAGTGGGTGCTAAGGGCTGAATGTCACTTCTCACAGGGCCAGGAGCAGGAACTGGAGGTGGATCACTTGGACAATGGTCTTCAAAGGGATTTCAAGTCCTAAAACAAACTGAGTTTGTTGGTTTGAAAACCTGAATTTTGGTCTTAAAGCCTAAAGTGGAGGTAAAGCAGGACATTAGTACTCTGATGGCTCTAGTCATCAGTCCTAAAGTAAATAATTATAGAAAATGTGTAAAGAGCTGAGGAAATCCTTCCTCAAAGCCTGGTGGAAGTCTGACTCCTTCCATCTTAAACTACTGAAATCCTGAGTGTTTCTGAGGGCTCTGCTGCTAACCTGTGACAGGTAACATTAACATTCCCTCTAAACTTCCCTGATCCTCATTTTTCTTGGCCAGACCTCTTTCCTGGATCCTTGTGTTCTCTCTGGCTCTTGCAGGCTCTGCTCCTCTGCTGTTCCTGGCTCTTCACTTCTGCTGGGAGTTCTGGGAGCTGGTCGTACCTGGGTTCACCCAGCTGGTCCTTCCCTGGACAGAGCCATCCTGTGATAACACCTCTGAGTGCAGCAACACCCTTTGCCACTGCTTTTAGTGTTTTATCAATAACTTTATGGCTCTTTTTTTCTGCAAATATCCTGTACCTCACTCCATTTATTTACAAACTATTCTAAGCTGATGACGTAGAATTCCTCCACTTGGGATTTTTTTTGTCTTCCAGTGATGGTAGAAACTCTTTTCAACCTGCAATATCCCAGTCTTGTGGCCAAAGTACTAGGATTTCAGTTTTGGTTTTTTTTTTCCTTTAAAAAGGAAAAAACAAAAGATATATTTTCATTAAAACCAAAAGGTTGCCTTTTAAAACATCAGCAGTGTAACCTGCTGTAGTACCTGTTCTCAGATCCAAATCAAAAACCTTGCATTGTGTTCTCAGCTTTCCCAAGAGCTCCTCACACGACTTTGCTGGCCCAGGTTCTTTATCTGACCCTGGATTTCACATTTTCTAAGTGTATCCCATCAGCTCCTCCAGGAAGGAGCTGTCTCTCCCTCAGTGCAGCCCTGAGCTAGAACACCAAGGGACAGTTATGAATCACAGGCTTGATAAATACTGAGCAGATGAACAGAGGAGCAGACCTGGGATCCCAGATTTCATATTTGAAGGGCAGAAGGAGAAACGGTGCTGCCCAAGGTTCAGTTGTTCTCCTCCTTTCTAGTCACAAATACCCTGCTCTGTGGCTGGGGGATCACAGGAATTGAGTGAAGTGCTGACTGCTGGCTCCTCCAGCACTGCCAGAAATCCTCTAAGGACACTTCACCCCAGTGCCTGGGTGCCCATGAACTGGAGCAGTTCCACACTGTCAATAAAGACATCTTTCTTCCACAGTCACCTACTTCAATACCCTCTGCATCTCACACTTCAAACTGCATTAGATTTTCTGATCTTTCCTCTATTTTGCCAAGGAGATGTTCAGAAAAAAAGAAAATCCCCTAATGAAGGCCTAACACGTGGGTTTTAGTGGCTATGGCAACGTGGAGCACAGACAGTGAGCAACGAAACCCATCTCAAACTTCAGTAAATACAAGGACTTTATTATGTTTGACTGGCACAGATTTGCCTGAAATAGTGTTGGCATCATGTGGGTTCACTGCTCTGGGCTTCCAGAGCTTGGGATGCAGCTTTAAAGTGTTCTGTGTTCACCTCCTGCTCTTCTGTCCATGTCATCCCTGCTCCAAGTCACCCCCACTCTCTTCTGAAGTAAAGAACAATCTCAGTCTGGTCCAGCAAGACACTTTCCCTACCAGCCATCAGCTCTCAGTGGGAAAATTATTCCAGATGCCATTTAAGGCTCAGTTCAGTCTTCACCTGAGTCACTTAGGGCGCTCTAAGTCCTGTGGGAAGGGTCTCAGGAGGTTTTTTTGCACAATGATGTGATTTTTTCACCAGTTTGAAGCGGTAGCTGGGGATACAGGGGAGGCATGAGTGGGATGTGCAGAGCCCCAGCTGCCAAGGGCTGTGTGAGAGGTCTGTGGCTGAATGGGAGGGAGCAGCGCTGGGTGAGGGTGGGGGAGGATGTGCCAGAGGTGTGACAGGTCTGGCTGGTGGGGGAGCAGCCTCAGGCATCTCCTGGGAGCAGCTCCATTACACAAAGTACTGTAAGGCCAGTTCGTGGTGTCCCTCTGAAGCTGGAAGTGAAGGGAGGTTTTCCCCTCGTGTTTGGGGCAGCCTGGATCCACGGGAGAGGCTGGGCTGCCTTTCAGGGCTGCAGTAAATCTGAGTAACTGGACGAGCTGAGCACATGAAGAAACTACGCCCCAGGACCTGGGCTTGTTTAAGGCAGCTCTGTCTACCTTGACATCTGCAGGAATGCATCCCATGGATGGGGGAGGGATGGAGAGCAGGCAGAGCAGAGTCATTCCTCCCCTTCCTTCTCTCCTTCCCCAGCACTCCAGCCCAGCAGTATCCTGGAGATTGTTAAAAGAATGAGACCAGCTATTTTTTGCTGCAGGCTGTGATTTTCCACAATGTTGTAGCTGGAAATGGTGAGGCCCTGTGATGTGGGTGAGTGCCTGTGCTGCTGGAGGAAAAGCAGCTTCATGGATTTCCACCAGTGCTGCGCTTGCCCTGGGCTGTGGCTGGGTGTGAGTGCCTTGGAGCACTGTGAGGACTGGAGACCTCCTTGCTGAGCCCCTGGCCCTGCCCTGGCTACTGTGCCCACAGGAAATGTTTCCATCTGGAATCACGGGGTGAGACTCAAAGAATGTCCTGAGCTGGAAGGGACCACAAAGGATCAGCCAGTCCCACCCCTGACCCTGCCCAGACCCCCAACAACCCCACCCTGTGCACCCCTGGGTGTCCAAAGGCTCCTGGGGCTCCAGCAGTGCCGGGACCATTCCCTGGGGAGCCTGGGCAGTGCCCAGCACCCTCTGGGGGAAGAACCTTTCCCTGATCTCCATCCCAAATCCCCCTGACACAGCTCCAGCCGTTCCCCCAGGTCCTGTCACTGGTCACAGAGAGGAGAGATGGAGCCTCACTCCCCAGAGCCCAGACCTGCTCCCACCCCAGCCCTGGCCATGCCACAAGGGAGGTGTCACAGCCCAGCACAAGCAGCACAGCACAGGAGCAGCTCTAATCCATGGGGTTTGCTTTTTTTTTCCCTGGCTCCAAGTCACTGCTCTTCTCATGCCATCGGTGCTGCCAGGGAGGGATGGGTGATAGAGATCACAAATCTTGCATCCTGGCCTGACCCCTGCTCTCACAGAGGGTGTGAGGGGCTGGATCTGGAGCTGCTGTGCTTGGTCAGGACTGGCTGTCCAAGGGCAGGGATTCTGCAGGTCCCCAACGGCCCCTTCTGTGCTCAGCACTTGGTGCAAGAGGGGCTCTGCTCAGCCTTGGGCCTGTAGAAGGGGGGTACCAGGGCTGGACTGCCCCACGCCCCTCCTGGGACAGCCCAGCCTGGAGGGACCAGAGAATCCCCATTTTTGCCTGAGCACTCTGAGGATGCTGGGCTGAACTGGAAGAAGCTAAAACACCGGGCAGGGACCAAGTGGGACAGGAAAAATATCCTCATGGGAAGCTGGGCTGGGATTTACTGAGCTGGGGCTGAGTTTGGGCTGGGCTTTGCTGGGCTGGGGCTGAACCTTGCTGGTGCAGGGGATGAGAAAAGGGGAGGGCAGCTGGCTGGAGGCAGGCAGGAGGTCTGGAGCAGTGCCTGTGGAGCAGCCTGGTGGGGATTCAATCCGGGAAGTTTTAATGACACAACAACAACAACAACAAAAGAGGAAAGAGGGGAAAGGAAGAAAAGGCTCCTGCAGGGTTGGTTGCCACGGAGACCCCAAGGAAGTTTGAACCAGTCCTGCTCTTTTCACAGCCGCCTTTGAGCCAAGGAGGGAATTATGGCTGGCAATAAAAGGGGACATGTGACCCTTTGCTCACAGGGACCGGCCTCTGCAGTTATGAGCCTTCAGCTCATTTTCTCTCTTGTCCCCTCCTGCAATTATACATTCGGATCTCAGAGGAAAAAAAAAAGGGAAAAATAAATCTAGGACAAGTTGTGCATCCCTTGCCCTGGGGACCCATCCCCACAGGGCAGATCGCTGCCTCTTCCAGCCCATTATTCCCCCAGTCCTCCTCCCCCGCTTCCTCTGCTCCCAGGGAATGTTTCTGTGTTCAGAGCTGACAGGCAGCTCACACCGTCTGTCCTCACAGCAGCCCCAGCACCCAAAGAGCCTCCACGAGGAAGGAGACTGAAGGCCTCTTCCAGGGAAGCTGGAACACACAGCTCTTGGGTTGTCGAGAGGGCTGACCAAGTTCCAGGAGTTGAAGTGAAAGGGATAAATTCTGCTCCGTGCTGCCTCCCCCGATTTCTCCAGTGACAGCTGCGTAACTCAAGCCCCAAAGTTGTGCTGCAGAGCTCAGACTGTGCTCTTGGCTCTTCCTCAGCCTGGGATTAGAGCTGGGCTTTGCTCACACGCCCAGCCCAGGGGGATGTGCTGCAGGAAGCCGTGCGGGGGCCCAGCGCGTGTCACACCCCAGGGACAAACAGGCCAAGGCAAGGATGAGGTGCCAGCAAGGGCAACAAGGGTAGGACAGCGCTGGGAGCACTGCACAGCACAGCTTGCTCCAGCCCTGGCCAGCTGGGCTCGGCAGGGTCAGCAGAGCCCAATTCTCTTTTTTTCATGGATCATTGGGGGTGTTCAGGTCTTCCTGGACCTTTGGTGCTGGGGGGGTTGTGGTGAGCAGTGAGACTGCACAGCTGGGACACGGGGTGGTGACCGAGGCTGGGACCTGCTCCCTGCCCCTGCCCGTAGGACTGTGCTCCAGAGCCCCTTTCCCTCTCGTGTGCTGAGCTGAGGTGTTGGATGCTGTGACCTGCATGTGCCTGCTCTGCCTCTCGCCCTGCAGCCTTTCAGGCACCGAGTGGGGCTGGAGGGTCCAAGTGCCAATGCAGGGTATGACTGTGCAGATCTCAGTTTGTTCCCATCAGCTTCTTGAGTGTCTTTTAAAACCCAGAACTGTGTTTGAAGGGATCTTGTTACCCTGAGAGTCTGTGGGATCTCCATCCTGGGATGTTCTGGAGACTCAGGCAGACAAAACTACGGCAACCTTCCAGCACTGGTCTTGGATTAGAGACCTCCAAAGGCTCCTTCCCACCAGCACTTCTATGAGGAGAAGATGCTGCATTGCTTTACAAATGTTGATTTAATCCAGTTTTTGGGTGTGATGATAACACAAAACACTGAAACAGTCCAGAATACCTTCACAGGAATCCTCCCACAGACGGTTACAAATCCAGGATCCTGCTCCCTCCTCCTCCTGGGCTCCATGCAGCAGGTAAGGCAGTGACACACTGTGCCTGGGCCAAGCAGAATTACACCCTCTGAAAAGCTGCCCTGAAAGTGGGCACAGCTCTGGGAACCCAGCAGGAATTCAGACACGGGCCGTGCCAGCTCAGCAGGAGCTGAATGATGTGCCTCAGCCACCCCACTCCCAGGGGAGAACATCTCTGCTCAGGAGGAACTGACCTGCAATGAAGGCAGGTTGATATCTTTGAATGAAGAGCAGCTGCATCAATTGACATTCAGCTGGACAAGTGTTTGCAGACAGGTTTGTGCTGCCTTTGACAGATTCTCGTGTTCTGGGCAGCTGTATCTCCCATTCCCACTGTGCTCCCTGGACACACCACCCTGCATCCCACCCTGCTCCCACCCAAACAGGCCCTTATTCCCCAGCTCCTGCCATGGGCCTGCTTTGCAGAGCAGCTGATAATTTCCAGGCTCTGTGCTTGGCACTTCTGCAGGGCTTTGCAGAAATAAAAGGAACTTGCACCCCTCAGAGTGTCTGAGAATGATCCTTTCTGTCATGGAGCTTGATGAGTGTGCCACCCTTGGAGGACTTACTGCAGGGGAAGTTGCAACTTCATGGAGCTAAAAAGATTCAAGAACTTCACTTTTGAACCCTGTAAATTCACTTGTGTTCCATAAAAATGCAAAAAAGCCAACTGGAGCATCCCCCATCAGTGTGGTCCTCTCTGTGCCCATCCCAGAGCGTTCCCAGTCCAAAGGGAGTGCTGAGGGCTCCTCAGGCTCTCCTTGGTCACTGCTCTGGCTTAAATTTCTCTGTCCCTGTGTCACCACAGCCATATGTTCTTCCCTAGGGTTACCCTGGTGTCCTGTTTGTGGGGCTAAGTGGTGAATCACAGCTGTAAAAATAACCTTTATTGGGGGAAATCTATGAGTGCCACCTTTATCTACTGCTCCATTTGTTTTATTATCATATTTTTGATGGCAAATGTGCTCAGGAGGGAGAGTTTCTGTGTGTTGGAGCAGGATCCATGTCTCTGTGATCACAGGAGTGTGTGTTTAGGATTCAGAACTGGCATGGGCAGCATCTTGTGTCCTGCTCACACTTTTGCAACCAGTGGTTGACTCTCAACCACTTGAGTTTCTCGAAGACCATCTTTGTTTGACAGGAAGGCTCTGCTAAAATGCAGTGAGGGTGGCACAGTCCCTCCTGCTGAGCTGCAGTGGCTGCCTCCCACCTGAGCTCCCTGGGCTGGGGGAGAAGCTCGGCTGGATGGGGGCCCTGCCAGGAGAGTCGGGGAGAGTGGGACACAAGTGCCACCCAGTGGGCTGTGACAGCTGCCCGGGCACCACAGAGTCACAGGGGTCTGGGTGGGGAGAGACCCTGCAGACCACCCCATTCCACCTCTGCCACGAGCACCACCCCGTTCCACCCCCTCCCATTCTCCCAGGGTGCTCCAAGCCCCGTCCAACCCGGCCTTGGACACTGCCAGGGATCCAGGGGCAGCCACAGCTGCCCCGGACAGCCTGTTCTGTGTCCATTTGTGGTGTGGGTTGAAGCCCTGGGTCACTGATCCTCCCCCGCTCCCACCACAGACAAACCTGTGCTGCCCAGCAAGGCACAGGTACCGGTTCTATCCCCAAAAACACCTTCCCCAAGGCCGTGGGCTCCTGGCAGTGCCCATCCGTGGGGTGTGCCAGCCCTGAGGATGCAGGAGGGCGACCAGTCAGGAAGGACAAGCCCATTGCATCCCACCTGGCCCAGCTCTTGCGGACGGAGGTGCTCCAGGCAATGGGGGCGAAGCAAAATCCGAGTCACCTGTCAGGTGCGAGCTCAGCGTCACCGCGGAGCCAGGGGGTCCCCGAGAGCAGAGCCCGCTCACCTCGGAGGCTCGGGGTGCCTGGGGCAGAAAAGGGTGAGCCGGGAGGGCCGGGAAGAGCCGCGAAGACCTTTCCTAAGGCTTTGGAAGGGTTTCGCACGGAAAAGCCGGCGATCCTCGGGGGCACAGTACCATCTGCTGGCAGCGGAGCGGCAGCGGAGCCGGGGGTGGGCGCGGGGCAGCAGCGCTCACGTTTGCTGTTAATTCAGCCCGATTTAACACGTTTCGGTTGCAATTTAGACTTCCAATTCCACGCATCCCTGCGAGGGGGAGATTTCCCCCTCGGACAGCCGGAGCGGCAAATTCAGGTTGTGATGTTTTTCCATCTGCAGAAGGAAGGAAAGAAAATCCCCAGACAGAGCCCACTTTCCCAAATTTGTGTGGAAGGTTTATAATATATTTTCCTCGGTTTCTTACTAATCTGTACCTTAAATATTAATATCTTCAGCCTCTAACATCTTCCTTAGTGGGTGTGCATTACATCAGCACTCCCTGCCTTCCCTCTCAGCCCCAATTTATTCCTGTCCTGTCCTTTTCCGTGCCTCCCAGCACCGTGCTTCGCCTCCGAGTCTCCCAGGCTCTACCCCACTTCCATTTATTTGCCCGAGCAATAGCAGATGATCGATTCGAGGCTGTTTGTAGTTCATTCCTGCTCTGAGAACCCTCCAGTGTGGCATCCACATCCACTTTGTTTCCTCTTAATCATTTCCCTGCTCCTGTGCGTGGCTGTTTGTCCTCTCCGTGGCCATTTCACAGAGCAGTGTCTGGAGGGTGCAGCTCGCTGAAAAGGAAGCTCAGAGCACGTAGCCTCTGGCCCACACACTGTGGCCAGGAAACTGTGGTTGACAGCAAACCCAGAGGATTCAAAACACAGCTCCCTAAAGCATCTGTTTGTTAAGTGACTTGGTTTCAGAAATGATCCAGGACTTGGTCCCACTCTTGGAATGTTGTCCCGCTGGTTGAGGATGGGTAAGGGGCAAGACAGGCCCTGCTTGGCTGCACTCCCTGGATTTTGCTCTCCTAAGCCTGACTCATCCACCAAAATGCACCTGATTGATGAGGTGTGTGCTCAGCGCTTTGGAAACAACACCTTGTTCCTCCCTGCAAAGCGATCAGCTCGTCCCAGGGCAGCACCTGGAGCTGCAGGCCCAGCTGAGCTCACTGGGGAAAGGACCCATCTGGAGACCCTGGGGCTGACCTGGAGATGCTTTGGGTGAGCTCAGCTCACCCCAGCTCAGCTGAGGGTCTGACTGAGAGGGTTCTCATGCCCAGTCCCTGCTGTGGCTCAGGGTGTGGCCACCAGGATGTGCGGGACAGGATGTGCTCGGAGGAACCTCCTGAGGGAGCTCAGCTCCCAGTCCAGCACGGACAGAAGGAGGGGGCTGCTCCCCACATCTCCTCTCTGCCAAAGGCTGGGTATCCACCCAAACAACCCCCTGGAAGCGGCTGGGGGCCCACAGAGCTCTCCATGCACCAGTTCACATCACTGATTATGCAGAATTATGCAGAACATGGTGTCAAACAGTGGTCAGGACTGCAGCTGGGAGCAGAGGGGATGAAGAAAGGAGGGGGAGAGTGATTCCTCTTTAGGCAGCACCGAGCTCTTAGGCCTGGCTCAGTTTGTCATCGATTCCCTCCTTGCAGCCCAGCAGCTCCAGGTGGACTGACTGAATATTAATTATCATCAACCGTCCTCCATCCAGTCAAGAGACCTCCTTGGAGACCTCTCTGAGCTGTTGGCCTTTTCCTAAGACCTCAGCAAGACTCACCAGGACGGAGGAGCTCCTCTCTGTTCTCCTGTTTTCTCCAGGGTCCAAGGACTATCCTGACCCTGCTCCTCAATCCTGTCCTGAGCAATCACAGGGTGGTTTGGGTTGGGAGGAACATTTGAAGACCACCTATTTGCAACCTCCTGCAATGGGCAGGGTCATCTTCAACAAAAACAGATTACTCCAACCCTCGTCTGACCTGGCCTTGGACACTTCCAGGGATGGGGCAGCCACAGCTTCTCTGGGCAACCTGTGCCAAGGCCTCACCACCCTTGTTTTTTCCTTTCCATCTAGGCTGAATGTACCCTCTTAGTCTAAACCCATCACCCCCTGTCTGGTCACAACAGGACCTACTGAGGGATGCAGCTCTGCAGTCTCTGCTGTCCCCTCATTTTGGGTCTTCATCGTAGGATCAGAGAACGGGGTGGGTTGAAGGGGGCCTTGAAATGGTCAGGTTCCAGCCCCGTGCTGTGGGCAGGGACCTGCTCATGCCTCACCAACCTTCCTGGGCAGCCCAACACACCTTTTATCGGGACAAGTGACACCACCACGGCTCACTTCAAAATATCCTGAGGAGCATCTGACCCCTGCATCTCCCTGTCCTGCCTTGCTGCACATGCAGGGACCTTTCACTGCCAAATGAAGTCGGAAATGCAGAAATGCAATTTCTGTCAGCTCCTGACTGGGTTTAGGTTGGAAAGCCCCCGGAATGTGGTGAGGGCAGGTGGGTGTGTTCACAGTGCAGTTCACAGCACCCCTCGCTCAGCTTCTGTTTGTGGTGAGAGGCAGACCCTGGAGAAGGTCCGTAGACTCTGAGTCTTGGATTCAGGTCCTCTGGAGACTCCTGATAGTTCTCCTTTCATCTCTGTCCACCTCACTTGAGGGCCCCAGGACTCCTCAGCAGTGTCCCCTGCCCTGGCTGAGCTGCTCTCCATGGCACAAACAGGAACCTGGGGCTACTTCCCACCCCCGCTGGAGACTGTGGATCCAACCCCGACCTGCTGCTCCTCCAGACAAAGCTGCACCAGGAAATCCCCACCAGGTACTTGGATGCCGTCAGGGAGCAATGGGCTTTTCCAGAGGAATCTCATCATGTTCCCTTCTGCCTTTCATCTTCCTGAGGGTTGCGTGTTTCTGATCCACGATATGTCCCCTGCTTTCATTTTCACCACCTTTGTAATTTGATTTTGCTTTTGATCTGTTTCACCGTTCCCCCAATTTTCTGTTTAGATTTTGAAATTTGGCTCCTGCCCAGCAGCAACACTGTGCAAAAGCAGATTCCTTGGGAAAATCACAGGAACAGAATGTGCACGTAATGAGACTTCTCCTCAAAAATTTCCCAGACAGCAGGAATTTGCAGCTTAGGGACTTCCCCAGCCCAAGGTAGTGTTGATAGCTTTAGTAACAATGGGGGTTTTCCTTCCATGAATCTACATGGTTTCTCCTTAAACTGCATGTGAACATTTGGCTTCTGTGACTTGGTGTCACCTGCACTCTCAGAGCTCCTGGTGACAAAGTTCTGGCTGTATGAAGGACAGCATCCAGTGGGGGTGGAGGGTTTATTTAAAATGCTTTATTTAATGGCTTCACTCCAAGTCACAATAATTGTAAATTCCTGTCCGCTTGCTATCAGAGTGGGAGGTCTGGACAAGCTCTGCTGTACCTGCATCTGCTGTCTCTCATCCAAACTGAGGGATGCCAGCCCCATAGCTCCTTCTCCAGGTCTCTGGCTCTGCCCCTGTTGCTGGGACTCTCCACACCTCTCCCTGTTCCATGACACCCCTGGCTGAGGTTGGAGGTGGGAGGGGGCCAGACCTGTGCCTGGATCTCCATTAAAGCACCATGAAATCAGGCTGCTCATAGGCAACAGCTGCTGCTCCTCGCCATTCCCGCTGGGATGAGCTGAGGAAAACCCCAAACCATCCAGGGACAGGGTCATTGAGTGCTGGTGAAGCTGCAGAGCAAGGCTTGGCTGGAGAAGCAGCAGTGTTCCAGAACGTTCCCTGTGGTGAGCTGAGGGTTGATTCCCTCCTCAGCCTACAGCTGCTGGAATGAGCACCATTGTCACAGGACGATGCAGCAGAGTGGGACGTGGCAGGAGGGATCTGTCTCGTGTCTGGGATGGGAACATTGGCATCTGAGCTAATTCATCATCTCTTTATGGACAATGAGTTTCCAATACACAACCAGTGCTTAATTAAGCACAGCCTTCCATAAAAGTATCATCTCAAACCTTCTGGATGGTCATCAAGAAGAGGACATCAGCAGACCAAACCAGAAAAAATAGAGGGAATGTCTGCCACTGTGTTCTCCTCATTGCCAGTGAAGAGCCAGGAGAACCAGGGCAGGTGCTGGGAACTGTGGTGAAGGGAACCAGAGGTACCGAGTGATGGGATGGCTGAAGGGGGGCTGGGGCTCCTCAGCTGGGGCCTCTCAAAAGGATGAATGGAATTCTTCTTGGGCTGGTTGTAATTCCTGGCAGCCATGGAAAGGATTTTCCTGGGCAGTCCAGGCACACTTGGGGCACCCCGTGGCCTGGAGTCACAGCCTGGGGCAGTGCAGGTGTGTCTCTCACACTGCTGGGAGGGATAATGAGCTCAGCAGAAGCAGGAGGATCATGTGCTGCCCAAAGGGACCTCAGGAGAAGCCTTTGGGATCAGGCACTGCCATGAGACACCCCAGACTCGAGGCTGTTGGGATATCAGGCCTTGCTCCTGGTTTTTGGTTTCTGTTGCTGTGGAGGTCCCGCGTGGTGCCTGCGAAGGGCTGTGCCCAGGCAGTGCTGCTGGCATCAGCTCTGGTGGTGGGAAGGAGATTGTTAATTCCTTCAGAAGATGTGACCTGTCCCTTGGCATGGACAAACTTCCATGAGAATGACCGAAATGTGAAATATCGCTTTAGTTCTTGGGGATGGGACCTGCCAACTGTGTGCTCCACAGAAGCCAAAAGGAAACTGCATCTGAATCAGAGGGGGTGGCTGGATGGTGGTGCCACTTCCCTCCACCTCCTCCTCTCTGCTTGGGCCGTCACTGAGAAAGGGACTTGAAGGCCTTTTGCCGCCCATCCCAAATATTTCTTGTCCTGAGAAAGGAAGGGGCTTTTGTTCTGTGGGCTGTGCAAACCCTGCTGATTCCACGGGGTCCTGGACACCCTCTCTGGAGTGGTGCCAGGCTCTCTGAGCAGGACAGGGCTGTATGGATCAATTTACAACCCAGATGAGGAGAGGGGTGGGTTTTGCAAAGCCCTGGGTGGGAAAATATGAGTTTTAAGCCTAATACCCGAGTATCAGAAATTCCTGTGAAGTCAAATCCAGCATAAAAGAAATATGGAGTGGGAAATTTCCTTGGGTTTGCATGAATCCCTCAAAATGCCTTTTCTCCAAAATCTCACAATATTTGCCTCTTTTTGGTGAATCAAATGAAGCTAGGTGGCAACTGAAATTGGATTAAGGTGTCCTTGAAATGCCTCAAATAAAGCCCCAATGTAACCTGTAGATGTGAAATCACTGCTGATACAGGTACCTGCCCAGATGGCCACGGGACAGTGAACAGAGCAACAAGCAGCTGGATCAGAAATAATCTGCTTTAGAAGAAATATGGCCACTGTGCCTTGGGAAATGCCCCTAAAACTGCTGTCAGATCAGCACAGATCAAACCAGCTCTGAAATTAAATAACTGGAGAGGCATCTACAATGACAAGGCCTGGAGAGTGACCCCAGGAATTGGGATATAGGAATTTACCAGGACAGAAGACAAGTGTTCTTTCTCCAGGCTCTCACAGTTTTTACTGGCTTGGGAGCTCCACGGCAAAGCCTGAGCCTTGACCTTGCAGTGGAACAGTGAGAGCAGCCTCAGCCATTCGGGGGGACTCCCTCAGGTATTCAGGTTCTCAGGTGCTCTTGTTGCCTTCCTATTTTCCCCCTGATGAATTAGAGCCTTGTTCTCCAAAGTCCTGGGCACACCTGAGCCTCAGCCCTGCCTCTGGCAAAGCCTTTTCCCTTCTGGCTGTTGGAACAAAGTCCTGAGGAGCACAGAGCCACCCACATTCCTGCTCCTGCACTTGCTTCATGCCCAGCTCCACCACCTTGTCCTCCTCCAGGTCTGGTGTCTCTCCTGACATCTTCTTCTCTTCAGACACCAACTCATCTTCTCTTTACCCTCAATCTGACCCAGCTCTTCACTGGCCACCCAGACTCCTGAGGTTCACTGGATTTTCCCCAAGAGCAGCTCCAGGACTGTGGTCCTCTCTCCTTGCAGGGACACCTCCCCTGCTGTGCTGGGCTCTCTCACACCTCGTGCCAGGCAGGAATTATGGGGACAAGACCTGCTGCAGCAGCTGCCCAGTCATCCAAGAATGGAGAGAGCTCTGGGGACAAGAAGAGCACTCACGTTGTCCCCCACACTGTCACTTGGGCATCTCCTCCTGAGGACTCTTCTCTCCATTGTCCTGCCACGAGGAGAGCAGAAGGCACAGCCAGGGCTGTCCTTCCTTAGCACAGCACCTCTCCCAGGCTCCCCTTTGCTAGCAGAGGGAACCAGGACCAGGAAGGGAGGTCACAGACCCCCTCCATGGCCTCAGGGTGTGCTCAGCTTGCCCGGCAGCTCAGCCTTTTCTGCTGGCAGCTCTTCAGTGCAGCCATTGCCTCGGCTGGGCTGCGATGGGCACAGCCAGCCCCAGCTGTAACACCAGGGAGTGTGGTTGCTCCTCTGTCTGCCCTGTAGCTCCCACCTCCCCCAGACACTTCTACATCCTTTGGAATTCCCTTCCTTGCACCAGCCAGAAGGGAAAATGTGTCCTGCCAGCCATAACTCTTCTGATATAAACAGATACTGCCAGAGGTGTGAAAATGTGGCCTCCAAACTGCATGGGAAGGCACCTTCCTCACATCAGAGACACTTCCCAGGAGGCACCAGAGAGGTGTCTGGGCCCCCTGCCCCAGCCCTGCTGAGCTGCCTGCCTTGGCAGCCTCTTGTGAGCTGCTCTGTCCTCGGAATTCCCTGCCTGGGACTCAAGTGTTCGAACATCAGCGCGTGATTGTCCTCTGCGGGCACTTCATCACCTGGGCCCTGGCCATCCCCTCCACCCCTCCTCAGCAGGGCTGGGTGGAGCTGCACAGCCCCGTGGGGTCCTCTTTCCTTCCTCTCTGAGGCTGCATGGCTCTCCTGGGAATCTGTGTGCTGGGCAGAGTACTATTGGACTTCCAAGGATTTCCAGAACCACTGGAAGCCCCTCACCTGCCACAGCTTTGCCCAGGAGCCACCATCCCCCCTGGTCTCTGTGGTCCCTTGGCAGAGGTGCTGTGGGAACTCTGGCGTGCCCTGCAGTGCTCCCTTCCCCAGGCAGGACGGGCAAAACACACCCAGGCAGGTCTCTGATGCACGGAGGTGCTGAACACCCAGGAGGGGCTTAAGGGTCCTTGGCACAGCTTCTCCCAGAGCCTGAGAAAAGGGGCCTGGGCTGCTCTAGAGCCCAAGGGACTGTGGCTGTGGTGCACCCGAGCACATGGATCTGGAGAGCAATCCAGCAGGACTGCAGAGGCTGCACTGTGACCTGCCTTGCCAAAGACATCGAGGCCTGGTGTGATCCTGGGGACCGTGGCACGGTGCTCTCCGTGTGGTTCCCCTCTCAGAGCTGGGGGCAGGGTCTGCCCTCCTCCTGAGCTGCTCCCAGGGTCTGGCTGGGGACAACTTGCCACCGTGGCTGAAAAATATTTGCAGATGTACAAATGTGTTCCCTGAGATGCTCTCAGAAAATGCTGATGTCCATAATTCCTCAATGGCCAGGCTTGTATCCTCTGCAAAATATTGTGGTAGCAAGAGGTGAGTCAAAAAATGAGAGGGTTATCAAAAGCAACTCCTTGTCCTAGTCATTCCTATACAATTTGCTGGAAAACGTGGATGTTTCATCCCTGGAAGTGTCCAAGGCCAGGCTGGACAGGGCTTGGGGCAACCTGGTCTAGTGGGAGGTGTCCCTGCCCATGGCAGGGAGTCTGTGAGGGCCCTTCCGACCCAAACCATTCTGGGATTTTTGAAAAATAGCATCAAGTGTTTCTTATGCAAACAGGCCTGAACAGGGGTGACAAAATCAGCAAATCTCTCTGTCTCACCTGATGAGCCCTGCCAAGAGCAGGAAGGAGCAGGGAAATGGAATTGTGCTGCTCCCTGAATATTTGGGCTACAAGGTTCAGATAAAGCTCAGCTGAGCAGTTCATGGGGAGCCAGGAGCATCCTGGGACAGTGCTGGGTGTCAGAGAGCTCTGAAAGGGCTGAAACTGTTACACCACCCTTCTTCACCCCATTTTTCATATCTGATACTCCCATCTCACCCCCTTCATGAAGCCACAGACTTCTGTGACACTCAGCCCTGCACCTTTCTCTGCTTCCCTTCCCAAACCGCAGCCCTGCTCAAAACTCCTGAGCCACCAGGGCCGGGACAGAGCATGGGAGGAGGGCAGGGCTTCCTCTTCCTGCTGTGGAAGGACTGGTGTGAGATGGTGACTGTCCCTGTGACCCCTGCTTACCCCAATCCCTCTCCTGACATCACCAGCCAGGCAGGGACAGGGCTCAGGGATGCTCTGCCCTGGGGAAGTGCCAGAAGGGAAACAAAAAAGACAAGCCCAGGCAGAGACTGGAGAACAGCACTGGTGCCAGTAGCAGAGAACAGATCTTTACCCTCCTCATCCTGAGACACCTGAGGATCCTGCTGGGATTCTTTGTCTCTGGGAAGTGCTGGATTTCTCAGCCTCGCACACACCTTTGTGCTGTTTGCAAGGCACCTCCCGGATCCCCGGTGTTTGGAGGAGGGTGGGACATGCCCCAGGGCACCTCCAGCTTGGCACGGAGCCCTTCTGATGCACTGCCGGGGGCAGCTGGCTTCACGTGTCTGTCCAGACCCTTCCACACGTGTGGCTCCGCAGCCCTGGGATTTTGTGGGAATTGCACCTTTATCCCAATGGCCACTCTTGGGTTCTGGAAATTTTCTTCAGAGTTCCTCTGTGAAAGTTTGTGTGGTTGCATTTGGGAGGATCAAACTGGATGCTAAAGCCCCGTCCCCTGGAGGGCTGTGCATCTGCAGGACGAGTGCCCAGGGAGGGGTGGGGATGGGCAACCTTTGAGGTCTGCAGGACTTGGCTGGACAAAGGCACGGCCATCCTTGTCTAGATCTGAGAGCTGCCTGTCTTGGGACAGGAGGTTGGTCTGGAGACCTCCAGAGCATCCTTCCCCCCAGCATTTCTGGGAGATGTCACTTGTGGATTGCACGTTTGGTTGCTCGTGTCCGTGGGAGCTGCTCCATGCTCTGAGACTTGTTGGGATCCACATCCATGAACAGCAGAGCAGCGAGCCCGAGCAGAAGAAGGGATGTGCTGGGGGGGTGCTGAGTGCCCGGACACAGCAGGTGCCTCTTCACCTCTGCCCTGACGCTTCCCTGCCCAAAAAGCTGCCCGAAGGCAGTGCTGAGGCTTGGAAAGGGGATGTTCCCTCTCTGCACCCACAGCTATCTTTTAATGAGGCACTGCCGGGCATCCCGGAGCCTGGTGCTGAGCCCCACCGAGTCCCGCCGCGGTCTGGGGGCGCAGAACCCCGAGGGTGGCCTCGGGATCCCGCGGGGAAGGAGGCACCCGGCAGGGATGGAGGGATCCCCGGGGACGGAGGGACCCGGTGGGGATGGAGGGATCCCCGGGGATGGAGGGACCCGGTGGGGATGGAGGGATCCCGTGGGGATGGAGGGACCCGGCGGGGATGGCGGGACCCGGTGGGGATGGAGGGATCCCGTGGGGATGGAGGGACCCAGTGGGGATGGAGGGATCCCACGGGGATGGAGGGATCCCACGGGGATGGAGGGACCCGGCGGGGATGGAGGGACCCAGTGGGGATGGAGGGAGCCCACGGGGATGGAGGGCGGCGG
>WEKY01056891.1:65105-84764 GCA_013390045.1 Picathartes gymnocephalus | reverse complement strand
CGGGGATGGAGGGACCCGGTGGGGATGGAGGGATCCCACGGGGATGGAAGGATCCCGCGGGGAAGGAGGCACCCGGCGGGGATGGAGGGATCCCACGGGGATGGAGGGACCCGGCGGGGCGCGACCCGGCGCGGGGTCCCCGAGGGCTGGGGGGCGGCGGGTTCCCAGGGAGCCCCAGGAGTGCCCGGCGGCGGTGGGACGGGACGGGACGGGACGGGACGGGACGGGACGGGACGGGACGGGACCGCCCCGCCTCCCGCTTAAAGAGCCGCGGCGCCGGGCGGCCCGCAGCGAGCTGAGACCGGCACTGCCCGCACCATGCGCTCCGCCGCCAAACTCAGCCGCATCCTCCTCCTCCTCCTCCTCCTGCCGCCGCCGCCCGCCGCCGCCTACTTCGGGTTAGCACCGCCCGCGGGGAGCGGCCCCAGCACCGCCTTCGCGCCGGGGACCGGGGCAGCGCCAGGGTCCCCGGGGGGCACCGGGACCCGGGACGGGGGCACGGGGTGTCCGTGGGGCAGCTCGGGGTGTCCGTGGGGCAGCACCGGGACCGGGGAAGGAGCGCGAGCGTCCTTTGGGATGGCGCCGGGAGGGAACGCGGAGTGTCCGTGGGGCAGCTCGGAGCGTCCTTTGGGACAGCGCCGGGACCGTGGGAGCGCAGCTCCCCGCGGATGCTCTCCGGACGAGACACGGGGGCTCCGCGGGGCTGCCCGGATCCCCGGGCACCTTCCCATCGCTGCCAGGGGGTCCCGGCCGAGCCGCGCACCTGCAGCGCCCGGCGCATCCCCCGCACTGCCCCGGGCAGCGCTGGCACCGCGGGGACCGTCCCGGCGGGTGGAGGGTGAGGGAAGGGGACACAAGGTGCTGGGGTCGCAGGAGCCTCCCCGGACAGAGGGGACCAGGGGAGGATCAACTGTGCAAGAGCGGGATGTGGAAGCGGGTGGGAGATTCTGTTGGCTGGGAGCAAGAGGGAGGAAAGCTGGATTTTACCCCTGAAGCGTGCTCCGGCTCTGCTCAGGGTGCGAATTAGCCCGGGGAGAGGCTGGCAGCGATCCCTCCCTGCAGGCTGCTTCCCTGGGGGAAGAAGGTGGGAGGATGGGGCTGGCACAGGGAGCCAGGGCTCAGCAGGCAGGGATGGGGAACATGGAGGGGCTGCGGGGCTCCACGGCTTAAAGCCGGCTCGGGGACGGAGCCAGCTTGGGCACAGAGAGGCAGAGCTGCTGCTCCAGCCCGCGACACTGCAGGATCAGGATCACTTGGGCACAGCTGTCCCCGGGTTTGTGTCTTCTCCTCAAGTTTTAGTTCGCTTGGGATAAAGGCAAAGATGGATTTGTAACAGGTCGGGTCAATGCAGAATTTCCCATGCAGAGCGTTCTGGGGTTTCTTGTCTTGTTTTCGGTGTGAGCTGCTCCTCAGGCAGGATTTCCAGACCCTTATGGAAAGCGGAGCTGTTGGTGCACATATCAGCGAGGGTAGAACAGACACGAGCATTGGTAATTCAGTGATTGTAGCACTCAGGACTGGTCTGTGCTGCCTTACCCCCGTGGAGGGTCCTGCTCCCTCTGCACTGATCCTCCCACCACAAGCCAGACCCTTCTACCTGCGTTTGCTGGGAAGTGTCTGCAGGCTTGGCACTTCTTACCTAGGACACGACTGGTATTTAATTTCTGCTGCAAAGCTTCCTTAATTCTTCTGGATTTTAAATTTATTAGTTGTATCATTCAGCCTAGTTCACACCTAAGCCCCTGATGGGGGGCTCCCCTTTCTCAGTCACTCAGAGCCTGTGTCAGCACTCACTCCATGAAGGGATTGGGCTGCAGGGAGAGTTTGGCTTTCCAGCCACAGGGATGTGCACGTGGCTGTGCCAGGGGAAGTGAATGAATTTGTGCTGCCCTTCCAGATAACAACACAGAGCTGTCACTGACCACTGCTCAGGCTGGACTCTGTTAAAGCAACCTCAGTGATCCTTTGATCTGTTTGGTACAAGCAGCTTTCCGGCACATAAAATCTCCGTGTGCTGCCTCTTGACCATGCACAGCTCAGGATCTGAGGCTGCAGGTTCAATTTTCAAAGTGGTTTTTTTTTTTCCTTGAGGGGTCTGACACAGGTGTGTCCTGTGAATTCTCACCTCTTCATCGGAAAGTCAAAAGCAGAAACCAAAGTCTAAGAGCTCAGGGAGTTTGGTGGTGATGAGCAGTGTGATACGTGGGTGCTTTCAGTTACAAAATTGAGTTGATAGACTTGAGCTTGAATATTTTAGAAGTGAATGTCTGATGTGGCTTGGTTTGGGAGAAAACCAATCTCACACCTAAATTATTACTGAACTGGAGGGGATTGGGGACCTTGGGTCGGTGGTCTGCTTCTAAGTTTAGCCAAATAGGAGAGACCAAGGCACATGAGCCAAATCTTGGCTTTCCAAACACTTAATGGAGAAAACCTGCAAAGATGTAAGAAAAAACGAAGGAGGCTTTTGGGCTGCAACATGCAGAGACGGGACCTGAGCCCTTTGTGCTGTGGATGTGGCAATGGTGAAGTATTGCTGTTCAAAAGGTGAAGGAAATGCCACGTTTGATTCCATCAGGGCAAAGGTAAAGCATGAAGTGTATGGGATAGTCCAGCAAAAATGGTTCAAGGGCCTGGCAAACATGCTGCTCACCTTGAAATATAGAAAACAAAGTTTTGCCAGAGTGAACACAGCATTACAATGGATAAATTCAGAGAAACCTAGAATGGGTTGGGTTGGAAGGGACCTTTAAAGGTCACCCAGTCCCACCCCCTGCAATGGGCAGGGACATCTCCTCTCCATCAGGTTGCTCCAAGCCCTGTCTGACCCCATTCCCAGTACCTGGAGCTGTTGGCTCACTGGCTGTGCTCAACCAGATCCCAAACTCCTGGTCCTGGGTCCACAGGGGGTAAATGAAAACCTGCTCTTAGGAGAGGGAGAGAAAATAAACTCTGTGTGAAACGTGGCCTGGCTGTTGTTGGGTTGTGTTGGGCTTGCCTGGCTCTCTGGATGCACAAATCCAGGAGTGTCCTCGCCTCCTGACTCCCTTTGTGCTGGTTTTGCTTCCACCTTTGCTTCAATCTTCCCCCACCCTGCAGCCTCCTGTAAAGCATTCCCTCCTTTTCATGCTTTTCCTCTCAGGATGTTCAGCTCCTCAGGTGGTGGGAATGTCTCCAGACCTCATTAAAAGCTCTAAGCCTCCTGCTGTCTCCTTGTTCATGTTTCACAAGGTGAAAAGGCATCTAGGATGTGCTAGAGGGCAAAGAGCTTCTCCCAGGGCAGAATCCAGAACACACCCACCCCAGGCAGGAGGTTGGTGGGAAGGTGGAAGTACCAAACCTGATCTCCTGGGGGAGCCTCTGTGGAACAGGCTGGTGTCTCACCCATGGGCCAGGCTGGCCCCTGCTCCAAGGGCAGCTTTTCCTTATAACTCATCCTGAAATACCTGTGGTGGCTGCAGAGGTTCCTGGGATCCCAGGATATGCTGGCTGGGCTCACAGCTCCTCTTGATTCAGCCCTGCCTGTATCCTCTGTATTTGATGCTGGTTCTGCTTCAGCAAAGCCAGTGGCACAATTTTTGCCCATTTCCTGATGGAAGAATTTTTTTGGGCTGTTAGAGAGTCAAGCCAGCACATGGCTTGCAGGGCTATTGAAACTGGGCCTTGCACACTTTTGGAAAGAGCATAATGTGTCAAATGATACCCTAAAATAAATATGATCATCCTTAAAAAAGCTGTCCTCGCATCTCCTGTATCCTTCTAGAGATGTCCAGCAAGCCTTGGTTTCCATCCCATTAGCCCAGTTACCCACATTCCATTGTTTTCCTTGGTAACTCTCTTATTGCAGCATTTCCATGATAAATCTAATGGACCAAATGCATCTCAAATAGGGACTCTGCTGTCCAGTTCTGAGTGCTCCTGGAAAGGTTTCTGAGGATATTTCTCTTCCTGTTGAGCTGATAATTAAATGCTGATAATATTTACAGGCTGCATCATTGGTCCTCAAAGGAAAAATCCTCTTTCAGGAGGGTTTGTTGCAACAACATTTTTGTCATTGTCAGTCACACAGAATACTGGGGTATTAAAAAAGAGAAAAAAGGAGCAGAAATGGAGAGAGAAGGAAACTTTCAGCTGAGATTTGGGAAGACTGAGGATGGAGTGTGTGGTGAAACAGCAAAGGGGCTGTGGGGCTGCAGATGCATTGCAGAGGGAGAGGCTTTTCATGGATGCTTTTTGATTCTGTTCAGCTCCCAGACCCTCTTTAGTCACTATCTCAGTGTAGCACAGGTTCTAAAAACCCATCCCACTGGATGTTGAGTGTTTCATGCCAGGAATGCTGTGGTATATGTGGCCAGTCCAGAGTTAGACTGAAAATCTGCTCTTCCCTGTAACAACTGCCCAGTTGCTGCCCTGGGCTGGGATCAGCCCTGGAATCGGGATCCACATGGATATTTCCAGCCATATTTCATGTGGCTGGGCTGGGTGGTGGAAGGAGTCAAACCAAGGATGCCCAGACCTGGGAGCCCAGAGCAGGTGAGGATGGAGAGCCCTGCCCAGGAGCCTGACCTGGTTATTGCCTCTCCTCCCAAACTGGCAGCTCTTCTGATGTAGGAATTTTATATCCTGTTCTCTGTGGAGCTTCGGGAGAATTCTTTCAAAAAAAATGAGTCTGGATCTGGACACATCATCTGTTACTGCTCCCAGGCAGGGCTTGCAGCAAACAGCAAACAATCCATCTCAAAGGATTCTGACTCACAGCGCCGTGTGAACTCATCTGAGGTTTTAATTCAAGCTTTTTCTCTTTGTGAGGAGCAGAAACCTGATAGAAAACCTGGAGGATGGCAGGTATAGAAACACCTGCCTGAGGGGCTGAAATGACAACTCTGATGGAGGAAAGTAAAAAGCTTTGATATCAACTGTTAAATCTCAGTATTGATTATTGAGATTTATCGTTTAGGTGTTCTGGGGATTTCTGCCACCTCCTTTGGAGGCAGTGGGGGTACAAAGCAGAGGAACCATCCTGATTAGCCACAACAGTCACGGGCCATCCTTTCTCCAGGAACAAATGAGGAGGATTAAATTGTGCTGTTTCTGAAAGGATGAAAACTCTGTTTCACAGAGCTGCTGGGGACAGAGGAGAGCTGGGGACCTTTGTGCCTTGCACAGGCCTTGGTTCCATCTGCCGTGTCCCACATTCTCTCAGCCTTTCCTGAAGGCTTCTTGCAGCTTTTCCGTGGGGTGTAGATATTCCTGTGGAACATGAAAGGCCCCTGAAATCAGATATGGAGTCCTGTTGTGGGCTGCTTTGATTTTTCTCCTTACTTGGGAGAGGTAGGAAAGGCATATTTTTACTGGGTTTTAAGACCTTTCAGATCCAGAGGACATTGGGCATTGCACAGGAACAGGCTCTCATTAAAAGTCTCTTAAGCAGCTGGAATGTGGCTGGAAGGAGATTAAAGGAAATAGATGAATTTAGCAAAGTGCTTAGACAGAAAAGGAGAGAGAAATAAAGTTGGAGATCCTTATTGTTCTTTCAGATTGTGAGCAGGTGTGCATTAATTCAAAGAGTTCACTTTCTTTGCTGTATGATCTGTAGATAATAAACTCTAAATCATCTAAAATGATGCAGTTTGCCTGACTGCAAATATCTGCATATTTTATATTTAATCTTGTACTAATGTTTGCATACTCTGATCTTGATCAGACCCTGTGTTGGCTCTGCCCTGATAAAACACAGTTGTGGTGGGAGCCTGCAAAGCCTCCGCTCGCAGGGCAATCTCTGTGGCTGTCCTGGCCCAGAGAGTGGCTTCTGCTCCCAGCTGTGCCACTGTCACCTGCATGGCCTTGGGCACCTCCTTGAATTCCTCTTCCTGCTTGTGTGAACTGAAAGTTTTGTGAGAGACGAGCTTTGGGAGCTGTGTCTGTGCTCTGACTGTGAGACTCCCGATCCTGGGAGCCTCAAACACAGTGGTGGAATTATTTGTATCATTTGTGTAATTTATATAAGTATTTGCTGTTGACATTGCCCTGCCTCAGGTGACAAGTGTGAGAGTTTGCACAAGGGACACTGTCACAGGAAGGTGTGTTCTGGGTAGCTTTAGTCACTTGGATTAACCAATTTACTGCTTATTTCATTAACTGTGCTCTGTCCATCTGATTATTTATGACCTCCAGCTCTAGAGAAAAACCAAGTTACTCCATGTGTTGCAACTTCAGAAATCCAACAAAATCAGCAGCAACAACAATAATAAAAAAATATAATAAATATTAAGTAGGTTTGCCTGTGCCACCATCTGTGTAGGATGCTGCATTACCTCTTGCAGAATTTAAAGTGTTGCTAGATCCAGTTTTAGGAAGTGTTTTTCCCATGAAGCTTTTGCTTTGAATGGTGAAAATGATGAATTAGACTCGGTATCTCTGTGTGTGGTCCCAGGCTGTATTTGCTGTGCACTGTTGAGATTGCTCTGGAAATGGAATCAAATTCTTCAAAGGTTTTTATGGTGCCTTTCTTCCACAAATCTTAGCACCCAACAATCCTTCAGAGCCTGGAGAATGGCAATGCCACCTTCTCCCAAATCCCACTGGCCACTGGTGGGCCAAAGGACATCCTTGAGATGATCCCTGTCCAGCACTGAAGAACTCAGGCCAAAGGTTGATGTGGCTTCCAACACCTTCACCAGCACTGGGTAATAACAAACAGCAAGGCAAAAGCATAAACAGAAGTTGGGTGGCAGACTGAGATGCTCCCTCAGAATCTTTTCCAGCTTCTGGCAGTCTGCACAGCCAGAATTTTCTGTGTCAAAGCATCTTTGTCTTTAATGGTCCCTTTATGACTTTTCTTCCATGGTTTGTATGAATGCATGGATACTTTGGCATTCCTTGTGCCCTGCATTGAGAAGGGCTGCAAGTTTAACTACAGCCTCATTTATAAATTAATGAATTATAGTAGTTTCCCCTGGCTCTTGTATATTAGAGGTTTGAATAATCTTTACTCACTTGGAGGCCGATCCTGCTTCCACAGTCCTGTGTTCTCCTAATATCCCTTCTTCTCCTGGTGGGAATTGTGGAAGGTATCCAGCCTATCTGTGTTCTTACACAAGCTGGTTTGGAAATCTGTCACCTGTACATGTCCAAGCAGACGGTCTGGCTCGTCCTTGGTCTGTGTGTGCAGTGACTCCTTCAGGTTTAGGAGGCCTGACCACCTTCTGCAGGAGTTGCTGACCCTTCTCCACTGTTCTGTATTTAACCTTTGCCCACCAATTCTACTCTGGTTTTAGAGTTTCCCTGAGCTCTCCCAGGACAGCTCTTCCCTGGTTTGTGTCATTCATCGCATCTCTTGAAGATCCATTTGCCACCTTTTCTCCCTTCCACACTCACTCAGTTTTAAGCAATACCTTTGCACCACGTTCTCCTTCCTGAGTCAGCAGCTGGATGTGAATCAGACATCCCTGGGTTACAGAAGAGCTTCACAGTCTTGGCTTTACAGTTGCCACTTGAAATTCATCAGCCCCCCCAACAAACCTGGGGGAGCTCAACAGCCTTTAATAAAACTGTGGCCTGAATTTCTGACTTCAGTGTTCACCCTATGGCTCCTGCTTTGCTGTTTGCCACTGGACTAAAGCACTGCCTGCTCTCTCTGTCCCTCAGGAGAAGGGACTCATGAATTTTTTGGCCAATATCCTGGGCCCTTGGGATAAGGAAGTATAATGGCAGCAACAAACAGTGAGCAGTTATCTTGCCGTTCTCTGTTTTTTCCCAGTTGAGGTCATGGCCTGGGACTCCTCTGGAGACAGAGCCACTGAGCCTTTGCACTGAGCTCCTGCTGCTTCTGAACCCCTGGGAAAGGGAAGGGCTCAGGGCTGATCACAGCTTTCCTAGGAAGGAGATGATTGATCTAAATAGTCGGTGAAGCCACTGCTGCTGTCTGAAATACCTGACAAGGGATTAAAGATAGTTTAGCTGGAATTTAGGACACTAAAATGAGGATGGAGACTGGCAAGAGGGGATTTTGGGGAGGTGGGATGCCTGGCATGGGTGGCAGGTCTGCTGGCACGTGGACCAGGGTGGCCCCGAGCTCCTGTCCCTGAACGTGACCCTGAACGATCCCAGGGATGTCTTCCGTAAGTCACCGCCTCTTTCTTGACGCCGGAAACGGGGATCCTCACTGATTCTAAAATCAACACAAAATTCGGCATAAATGGAGGACATTCGGTGGAATTCCTGGGATTCATTGGGTAGGATAGGGAAATGGACGGCGGTCATGGTAAGGCGGGCCAAGGGATTAAAAGGAGGGGTAGGAGGGACGGGCATGCCTAACTGGGAATACTGGGCAGCCGGGAGAGGGATCCCCACCAGGCAAGTGGAAAAGGGGTCGTCCAGTGCCCGGGTCGAGAGGCAGAATTTGGGATCACGTGGGACAACAAACGGACAGGGGGAATGAACCGAGGGCGAACAGGGGTGCGTGGAACAAACCAAAATACATTAAACATAAGAAAACCGCCGCAACACTTTCTCCTGCTTCTTTCCTTCCAGCCTGACCGGCAAAGAAGCTCTGAGCCACTTCCCGTCGCTGGGGGCCCCGGGGGGCTCCGGCCCGGGGAAGGGGCACGTGAAGCAGTGCGAGCTGCTCCAGCTGTCCCGCAAGCAGAAGCGGCTGTGCCGGAGGGAGCCGGGGCTGGCGGAGACGCTGCGGGACGCGATCCGCCTGGGGATCCTCGAGTGCCAGTTCCAGTTCCGCAGCGAGCGCTGGAACTGCAGCCTGGAGGGCCGGCCCAGCCTGCTCAAGAGAGGTACAAGGTAGTTTGGTGTGCAGGGAAGCTCCGGCTGCAGCCCCCGGGGTGCCCCGAATTGAACCTCACACCGAGCCAGGAGAGGCAGCGGAGCGGGAGTGCCGAGCTCTCTGTTCCACCCAGCAACGGCAGCTGGGGCAGTTTGGGCCCCTCTGCCACAAAATAAGCCTTGTCCTCATCTTCCCAGCGTGGTTTTTCACGGACTGGGAAGTGGGAAATCACATCCTTGGCTGCTGGCTTCTTCTCCGAGAGCAGAGATTCTTAGACTGAGCACCCTCCTCAGCTGGTGTGGGAAAACAGGGTCAGTGCTTGATGTCAGGGGACAGTCAAAGAAAAAAAAAATCATTTTAGTTCCTTGGATGTTTGTGTGTGTAAACCTCTGTTATTATGAAGTACAAAGTTTCAACCTATTTACTGATTGAAAAAGCTATTTATCTGCATGCAGACGTCTCAGTGCATGTTGACAAATCTCTCCTAAGACTCTTTTACAGACCTTTGGAGAAATTTGGGCAGAGTGGACAGAAGACCCAGTGCTTTTTTGTCTCCCAAAATGCTTTTGATGAAAAAATTGTCCTGTAAGGTCTTGATTTGAGGTAGAAGGGAACATAATAAATCCTTCCAATGCTTGAGAAAAATACAATGAAGATGGACACTGAAATTATTTCTTAATAAAAATTCCCAGAGAATGCATATAGGGTTTGCCAAATCTGTCCTGATCCAACCAAAGCCTGACTGTTACAGTTTCAGCCTTTCAATAAGTGCTTCTAGCATTTACTAAACTTCAGTCTTCAGATTTATTGAGTTTCAGTCCTTTGATAATGTTTAACAACTTAATGTATTTAGAAAAAGGGCCTGAAGAAGCCAATATTAATTTTGATGAAAATTAATACTGATTTCAATTAGCATTGGGATCGAAACTTTTTAATGTTTCCTTTTAAAATTATCAATTTTTATTATGTTAAATATCAACTTAATATTTTATTAGGTCAGCACATTCAATATCTGATTTTCTTTATTGCAAGGCTCTACTATGAATTTTTAGCAGGTGCTGGAAGGAGCTGTTTGTGATCATTTTAAGTGTCTTTCTGACATCTGCACCTTCATCAACCTCAAAGAACTTGAAAATGACAATTGAATAATCCTCATCTTCAAATAGCTGGAAAACATCTAATTATCTGGTGGTGGCATGCCTTAACATTTCCATGGGCTCCTGACTGACAAAATAAAATATCACCTGTAATTTCAAACCTGTTTTGGCAGATGGGGATAAGTGTTTGAAAACTTTTATTACACAATCTTAAGGATCAAATGATGATTTAATACAGCCAAGTATGCTGTGTGCCCCCCCTGTGTGATAGGACACTTGGCTGGGAGCAATTATTAGTTCTCATTTTCCTTTATCTTGCAAAGGGGTTTGTTTCTCTCATAAAGAACCTGAATGCTTTCAGCTGCCACTTTTGAACTGTTTGTGACATTTGTTGGAACTTTCTTGGAAATTGTTGGTCATGCAACTCTCCCCTGTCACCCAGGCAGCAATGAAGTGTTTTAGAAATGTTTAAATAATTTCATATCTCCATTGTCCTAGAGAAACCATAAAGAAAAATACACATTTTTAGCAATCCTAAATGGTCTTAAGAGGGCAAGAGAGTGAAAAAGGTCCCTCCCATTGAGATGAGGCATTTTTGTAACAGGTGAAAAGCCACACTCAATTTGCAGTCACCACTGACAAACTGCTGTGACTGATCTGGATCATCACTGCTTTTCCTGATTCTAGAGGTGCCAAACAAACAAACAAATAAACAAACAAAAAATGAGCCAAGGGTCTTCTGGTTCTTGAAATGCCAGATTTATTTTACCAGTCTGCACCGCTTGTGGCTCTTGATACTTCTCTGGGTACAACTGGGCAACTCCTTTTGCATAACCTACAATCTTTCTGTGGCCATTGTCTCTTATGACAGCTATTACTCTTCAGCGATCCATGCAAAACCCTCCTGCATTTCTTCTCCACTTCTTTAAGGATCCATGGAAAGAGTTAGAGTTTAAATGATTTCAAGCCACCTTGTTACACGGGGGCAGTTGGTGTCTTTATAAAAGCATGTGAAGCAGTGATGACCTTTTGGTGTCCTGGGTGTGCCATTAAGGGCTGCTGGAAGTCAGGCAAAGCAGGATTTCATCTCAAACAAGGCAGTGATCTGGGGAAATAAATACCTCGAGCAAAGAGGTCAGAGCCAGCCACTCACAAAATCCTTCTTGAGAAATGAGCACTCTGCAATCCTTCCATCCCTTAATCTGTTTCTCTGCCTGCTGTTGGTTGGACTCTGACCTTCCAGCAGTGGTTTCACCTTGTCATGAGCAATCCAGGAATGGTACAACAGAGGAGTGGTGACTCACAGACACGGAATTTCCACAATGGGAGATTTGGAGAAGTCAGTCAGACAAAGCCCTGAGCAGCTGGCATTGGAGCATTGGAGCCAGCCCTGCTTTGAGCAGGAGGTTGTTCTAAAGACCTTGGGGTCCTTCCATCCTAAATCTTTCTATACTTCTATAGCTTTTTTTGGTTGGTTTTGCTGTTGTTTTCAGAGAAATGCCTCCTCCACCTGCTCTGAAATGCTCACACTCCTTCACTACAGCACTGAAGAGACTCTGACCCTGAGCATCTTTCCTTTGCCAGAATCACCCCAGAGCTAAACTCCTCCAGTTACAATTTTCCCTGTGGTCTGGAGCACACCACAGCACACGACAGTGGTGCCGTTGCAGCAAAAGTCCTTCTGTATTTACAGGCTGCTGAGCTAAGAAATCCCTCTGGAGAGCTCAGGGTAAGGCTTGGACACATGGAAGGTCCTACCAGAGGGAGCTGGTTTGCTGCAGCCTCCTGAAATTCACCTCTGTGCTGGATGTTTGCAGCCAAACTGCCCAGTGGAGACATCTGCACTCAGCTGTTCCTCCTGCACCGAGAGTTTCAGATTCCATTTTGTCTCTGACAAGACACTCAGTGGGGTCAGGGGAGTGACCCATCCCGAACCCAGAATCGGCTCCAGGCCCCACTGCCTGTGGGGACAGGAGCTCTGTTGTCACTGTGGGAGGACAGATACCCCTCTGGGACCCACGGAACAACCTCTGTTCAGATCCCAAATTGTGCTCCTTGGAGCTGATTGCTGCCATTTGTGATGCGTCCTCCTGAAAATCCGGCTCCAGCAGCTGTTCTGCTGCACGTTCCACGAGGGCTGGAGGACAGCTTTAACTTCCCTCACTTGTTTTGTGAATTAACAATTAAATGGTGGTCGACTTCTCATGACAAAGTGGAGGGAATAATCTTAGACTTTTCAGACAAGCATTTGGCAGCCTGGTGATGTCGAAGCTTTGTTTGAAGGAGAAGGAGACGATTCAAAGTCTGCTGGGTATCTGCAGTTGCTGCTGTCTGCAGTGGCCTGACCACAGCAATGGCCTCTGATTTCCAGTGGGCTGAAAACTGGCCAGGACTGACATGGGGAAACCAAAGCATCCGAAATAGCAGGAGCAGTGTGGTGATCCACAAAGTCAGATTTAGCAGGGGCTGTGGAGCCGACGGGGCCTGCTGGCTCCTCATGGCATGGGAAAGGGTGTCTGGAATGCTCTCCTCACTTCTGGGATCAGTGTCAGAGGGGATGTTGGGAATCTGGTCAGCATTTGGAGATCGGCTGCTAGAATGATTTAGCAGATTTAGGATCTCAAATATCAGTTATCCTCTCTTAGCTCCTTTGGAGAGGGTTAGACACTGTTTGAAAATGTGCGAGCATCATGCTGCCATCCATAGTCTGCATTGACCATGTCTCATATCAGCTTTTACAAAACTTTTGGTGGATTTGGGGACTTCCTTTCATTATTTTTAGAGTACCCTGAGAAATTTTATAGAGGGTCATCAACCAGAGAGATGAATTGCAAATTGTTGCCCCAGTGGTTACAGCAACCAAATCCAAGCAGGAAGCAGTTTGTTGGTTGATCTCCTTGATCTCCTCCGTATTTTCCCAACTCTTCCCTCATGTCCATGCTGTTGGTAGATCCTTATCTAAAATTCTGCAATTCCAAAGAGCTCCTATGAAGCCTATTGAAGTTGCTAACGAAGCCTCTCCATTATGTTCATGATGCATCACATTTTTAATTCTTCTTGCTGACAACCATCAGGAGAACTCTTTGTCCTGCTCTCTGGTCATGTTTATGGTGGACATCACTCAGATCTCAGCACTCAGTGTTCTGATCTATTGTTACAGCTGGATGGGAATTTTCTGAGGGGACAGAATGATGGAGAGATTTCAGGTTGGACTTGGTGAATTCTAGAGGTGGCTTCCAACCTCTGCTCCAGGCAGGGCTTCGTGCAAGTCTCGATCAAGTCTCTGTGGTTGTCTTTCTCTCTTCTATTACTTGGGAAAACAGATTTTCCTTCTGATATGGGAGGAAATTTGGAATTTTCTCATTGGAGTATTTACTTCATTGTGTCTTCTTCCATGCAATGCGTAAATGCTCTATCTTCCATAAACAACATTTTTTCTATTTTGGCTGATCTTATCCATTCCTGCCCTCAGAGCTATTGATCAGTCACCTGTCTCTCTCTTCCTTGCGCTAATTCCTCAATTGTGGACTTGTTAAGCAATTTCCCATTAATAGTTTGTTTTGGGTTTTATTTTCTGCAGAAGAACTCTAGAGGAAATATTAATATTTTTTCCCAGGATTGAATAGGAGAGGAGGTAAATACAATCAAATAAAATATTTTGGCGTTTGGGTCAGGTTTGCATCAATCAGAGTTTCTGAAACTTCTGTGAAGCTCATGGGTATCAACATTCCTATTCCTGTCTGATCTCACGTCTCCACACTGAATTTTCATTCAGTCACTGTACTTTGTTTCCTGGTTAAAATGTCATGACCTCAGGGATTGTAGCCAAGCTGGGAATCCTGCTTTGGGGAGGAGAACACCTTCAGAACACACCCCCACAGTCACAGGGAGTAGGCAATTTATGGGGAATTCAGAAAACCCGCACACGTGTGTGAGTTTTCTTTCTTGCCAAGATGTCCTTCAGCATGGAACCCTTCCCATTCCAACTACACATGGTCTTTTCATAGAAAATAGTACTACAGTCCCAATTAAAAACATTTTTAAATAACAGGTTGGATTTTAAGACACTTTCTTAGTCTCTACTACAGATTTTCTGATTTTATGCCACAACGTGATTTCAATGATGGTCTCTAGTCGCACCAATCAGCTCCGTGCTGGGGACAAACAGCTTGGTGGCTGTCACTTTTTGCACTTGGGTGTTTTCCCAGGACTGTTTGTCTGTTGCCACCCCTCCCTTGTCCATTTTGAATCAGACTGGTGCGTCACTGCACCAGTTACTTCAATCTGTGCTCCTCTGCTGGGGACGCTGCGGGAACACCGGAGGAGCTTCGTCTCTTTGTACTTTTAACTACTGTGCTTGGCTTTAGTCCATGGGCAGGCAGGAGAGGCAGGGAGGTGCCTTTCCTGCTCCTCCCGTCTCCCAATCCTTCTCCCGTGCAGGTTTTAAGGAAACAGCCTTCCTGTACGCCGTGTCCTCGGCCGCCCTGACGCACTCGCTGGCGCGGGCGTGCAGCGCGGGGCGCATGGAGCGCTGCACCTGCGACGACTCCCCGGGGCTGGAGAACCGCAAGGCCTGGCAGTGGGGCGTCTGCGGGGACAACCTCAAGTACAGCACCAAGTTCCTGAAAAAGTTCCTGGGGCAGAAGAGGATCGGCAAAGACCTGCGGGCCAAGGTGGACATCCACAACACCAACGTGGGCATCAAGGTAGGGGCTGCACTGGCTTGGGGTGAACTTTGTGCTCAGCGTGTGTTCTGACCCGTGCTGAGTGTGAGAGGGTACTCACTGCCCTGCTCGCAAACCAGACCTGTGTACCTGTGTGTCCTGGGCCCTGGGACAGCTCCTGAACCCTGGTTTGAAGAGCTGCCTGTTGAGTGGCAGAGGAGCCTCCTGTGTCCTCGAGTGCTCCTGGGGTGGGTGACAGGGACACACGGCACAGTGACAGCTCTGAAACTCCACAGCTGAATGACTCCAAGGGTTGCGCCAGGGCCACAGGGGGTTCTGAGAACAGCTGGAGCTCAGAGCTGGTGGCATGTGTGAAACAGATTAAAGACTGAAACTCTCGAGATCAATTATGAGTCTGCTGGTGACTTGCTATGGAACGAGTCATGTTGCAGGTTTGGTCAGACTGAGCATTTTGACCAGTAGGTTACAGAATTACCATTGTCTCCCATTTACTGAGTCCAACTGATTGTTTAATTAGAGCAGTGTCTTCATTTGAATGTACCAAAAGGAATCCACCATGCTGGAGATACTCACTGTTATGGTTGACTACTCCTACCGTGCCAAATAGAATCAATAAGAACTTCTTTAAGAACTTTCTTGGTATTCAGCTGGTTGTCCTCAGGCTATCCATTCTCTGGCTCACCAGTCAGCTCTCTAGCCATTCCTCTGCTTTTGCTTTTAAAAAATTATTAACATCTTTTCCTCCATAGAAGAGAAATAATGCCAATAAAACTGAAGTGCTTGCAGCTGTCTGCGATCTGAGGTGTTGCCTCCACCAGAACTAGGTCCTGGCAGGTAATAACCACCACTCTTCCTCCTCATCAGGCGGTGAAGAATGGCCTCAAAACCACGTGCAAGTGCCACGGCGTGTCCGGCTCCTGCGCCGTCCGGACGTGCTGGAAGCAGCTCTCGCCTTTCCACGAGATCGGGCGGCTCCTGAAGCTGCGCTACGACGACGCCGTCAAGGTCTTCAGCACCAGCAACGACGCCGTGGGACACTCGGAGCTGGCGGGGCCGCACAGACACGGCCACTCGGCCAAGCACCCCGCCCTGCCCCGCCCCACGGACCTGGTGTACGTGGAGGACTCGCCCAGCTTCTGCCGGCCCAGCAAATACTCCCTGGGCACCGCAGGCAGGACCTGCTCCCGGGAAGGCAACTGCGACAGCATGTGCTGCGGGCGGGGCTACAACACCCAGAGCCGCCTGGTCACCTTCTCGTGCCACTGCCAGGTGCAGTGGTGCTGCTACGTGGAGTGCCAGCAGTGCATGCAGGAGGAGGTGGTCTACAGCTGCAAGCAGTAAGGACGGCGCCCGAGCGGCGAGGCGAGTCCAGGGAAGCAGCGCGGGGACAGGGACACTGCTCTGCTGCGGGGTGAGGGCAAAGGCAGGCACCAAACGCCAGCTGTGCTCCTCGAACCTCGGCGTTGAGGTGCTCCAGCCTGGGGAGAGCCCCTGCATGAGGGGGGAAAACCAGAGGCTTTGTCGGGTGTGGGGTCAGGAAGGAGGGACAGAGAGCAGGGGGGGGTGTGGGGACAGCAGAAACCCTGATACAGCCTCAAATATCCCTCAAGTTCAAACCTGTGCTCACCTCTGCGGGGATATCCTCCTCCTCCGTCCCTCAGGTGCACTCCTGGAAATGCATCGGGGTGGTGACATTGGGACACTGAGGGTTCCTGCCCTGGCTCCTGCAGAGAAGAGAATTAAGGGGCCGGGGAGGCCATAACCAGGGACTGGCTGCAGATGTGGCGGGGACAGCCGTGCTCCTGCACTGAGGCTAAAGGACTCTGGCAGCTGGGGATTCCCAGTGCCATTCCCTGGGAGCTCACTGAACCCTTTCTGCTGTGAACTCACACTGCTGAGTAATCTCATTTTGACACAAGAATTGTGCCTCAGAAATACCAGTTTACAAACAAAGGGAGCTCACGTCCATCACCTCCCAGCTCTGTAGTGTCGATATTGGACTCCAGGTGCATTTTAACCACGTTTTAACCTTCCAGGACACCCAGAATTGCCTCTGTGATAGTGCTTGAGCCGTGGGAACTCAGCTGAGGGCTGTGAAGTCACCCCTCTGCAGCACGTGGCCTCACAGGGGGGTATTTTTTGGTGGTGATCCGGGGTGGTGGTGCCAGTTATGCTTCTCTTCCCCCCCTCTCTCACAGTCAATCAATCAATCAATCAATCACCCTTTGGTCCTACGTGCAGCACATTCTGCCTGGAGCCCAAGGTGTGTCACATCCCACGGTCCTGCTCTGTGCCAGTGACAGGTGAAGCTTCAGAAAGGGAATTAGGAACGGCAGGACCTGGGACATCTGAAAAATGTGCAAGTCATGAGTGACAATCCCTGCCCTGAGAAGTTGGGAATATCCAGCCCCTGCAGGCGTGAGGGAAGGTGAGCTGGGGGAAAGAGCACAGGCCGTTATAGAGTTATGAGCCCCTGACTTTGGGCCTTGTTTTTCCAGTTGACTTTTAGCTGAACACACCAGGAACAGCCTGCTCAGTTCCTTCGGCTGTGATTGAGAGATGGCAGCGAGGCACCCCCTGACCTGGCCAGCAGGTAAATGTAGGTGTAGCACAGCCTTTCTGGGTGTTTGGCTCTCTGACAGGGTATTGTCCTGCTCCAGGGTTTTCGTGGTTACTCCTGCAGCAGCTCTGGATTGTCCCTGAGGTAACAAATCTGCTGTATTTACTCAGTCATGGCAATGGGTACAAACCAGCCAGAGTGGAGATGGGCTGGTGCTGCAAACAGTATGGGAATCCTTAAGCTCAAATCAAAATTCACTGGCAACGTAAGGGGTGAAGATGCTGGTTTGGGTGGCTTGATGGGTTCATCCACAGGCAGAATTGGGCTGAATTTAGGATGGAATTCTCCTCAGGGGTGTGGGACCTGCCCTATGTGCTCAGCTCTGCTGTGGGCATCTGCAGGAGTTGGGCAGCTCAGCCCATCTACATTTACATCTGCTCTGAGCAACTCCCCCACAGTAAGGAGCGTGTGCTCACGCTCTCTTTACCTTGACTTTGTTGCCCTTTTGGTTTTTACAACTATTTTTGACTTCTGCTGCCTCCAGGGCTGGCACAGAGCAGCCTCAGGGCAGATCAAGCCATTAGCTGGCTGTGTAGAGGCCACTCAGACCTTCCCTCTCACCAGCTACAGGTCTTTTAAAGGGCTTATTCCTTTTTATCCCTTTTCTGCCTCAAGTTGACTTGAACTGAATTAAAGAGTTTATGACAGACATAATACTGCAAATAGGCTTAATTAGCCTTTATTTTTTTTTTTTTTTTTACCTCCCAAATACCCAAGAGCAGACCATTATTTATATGTTGCTTTTAATCCTTTTGGAGTTGAAATCTTCCCACGAGTCTCAATTTTGAGCACTCAATGAAAAAGCTTCTAAATAAGCTAAAATTGGTGTCATGGATGAAGTGAGCGGGGAACTGACTCTGGCTGAACTATTGAACCCAAACCTTCTGCCCCACTGACCTCGAGCCTTGTCCAGCATCAGAGAGGAAGGAAATAGCCTATCTTGAGAGGGTCCTTTGGGATCCCATGCCATTCCATGGATCATTCCCATTTAAACAGGGACTGGGGCTCAGTGGAAGGAGGGGAGCACACCTGGATCCCATTCCTTGGGAAGCAAGTGGAGGAGACACCACTCTGTCCTCTTGCTCTTATCAAAGCTGCACAGGAATTACTGAATAAGATCTGGACAAAACCACATTGCAGGGAAAATTAAGTTTCTTCATGTACCAAAGGAGACTTTTAGAATTCTTTGTCCTGTGTGTCTCAGAGCTGCTGGAGAAGTTCATTCTCTGGTACCCCCGAGGTGGGTTTGGGCTCGGCGGGATGTGCAGGTTTGGCATCGGGCTGGAGTGAATTTGGGTTGTTCTCTGTTAAGCCAGGCCTGGACAAGGAGATCTGATGTCCCCCAGCTTTGCTCTGGTTAACCCAGAGCCCTTTTCAGCCCTGACACAGCTGCAAATCTTCCTGCCCAACCCCTGCCAGGCAGCAAAGCCTCAAGGGCTGGAAACCAAATGATGAACACTGATGGGAAAGAAATAATTTCAAAAGCCTGATTTGAGGATTGGGGGAAAGACTTGAGCACAGTTTGAGTTGGAGGCAAAACTGATGTCAATTCTTTTGATGTCCTTCAGCACCAAGGTTTTTAGAGATGGTGCCATGGATAAGGGAGGGACAAAGTTTGCTTGGGACTGATACCTTGATGGCTTTGGGGTTTTTATTTCATTCAGTTGTCCAGGGCTGTTTTATTTGGTTGATTTTCTGAAATGTGATTTAATTCAACTGACAGCAGTGGGAGCAGGGAGCAAAACCTGAGTTGTTTGGCCCTGGATATTCTTAGGCTTGAATTGTATTTTCCTTTGAACCAAGACCAAGCATTATCTTGAGCAAAGCTCTTCTGCCACCTCCTGGAGATCTGGGCTGTGAAAACCTGGGAGTCCATTTGGACCAGGGAGAGCTTTTTAATTGTGCCACACAGCTTACAATGTACTGCAGATTCTGGGGATTTGGTTATATTTGTAAATTACTGGAATGACAGCCTGGAGATACAAGGGGATTGCATTTAAGTCTTGACAAAGAAATCTTCTCAGCAGCAAAGTTGAAACCTCATACCCTGCCTATAAAGAAACCCTTTTCCAAATGTAAATGTACCTCAGTGACTACTGATGGTAAAAGTCTGAGCTGCACAGGCTTTGCTGGGAGTGTTTTGGTTTGGACTGAATCTCTTACTCTGCACCTAAAATCCAAATAACCTTGGAACAGCCACAGCTCCAATAGCCCTAACCATGGTCCTCACTGCCCACACAGGGGCTACACTGCTCACATAGGTCAGCCCTGGCCCTGTCCCTGTCCCTGATTCTCTGTGAACTTCCTTGTCCAGCTTTTGTTACCTCTCCTGGTGTGTTGTGGTGCTGGGCTTGGTAGTCATGGATCCAGCATGTCTGCTGCAGGGAGGAAATAGAAATCCACCCACCCACCCATCCATCCATCCATTGACCCATCCATCCACCCATCCATCCACCCATCCATCCACCCATCCATCCA
>WEKY01056891.1:635-65060 GCA_013390045.1 Picathartes gymnocephalus | reverse complement strand
ATCCATCCATCCACCCACCCATCCACCCACCCATCCACCCACGTATCCACCCACCCACCCATCCATCCATCCATCCATCCATCCATCCATCCATCCATCCCTTTTTACGAGGGCCTGGAATGACAAGAAAAGAGGGAATGGTTTCCCACTGCCAGAGGGCAGGGTTAGATGGGATATTGAGAAGGAATTCCTCCTTGTGAGGGTGGGGAGGCCCTGGCACAGCGTGCCCAGAGAAGCTGTGGCTGTCCCTGGATCCCTGGAAGGTCCAAGGCCAGGTGGGACAGGGCTTGGAGCACCCTGGGATAGTGGGAGGTGTCCCTGCCCATGGCAGGGGGTGGAATGGGATGAGCTTTATGGTCCCTTCGTGGCCAAACCATTCTGGGATTCTATAAAAAGTTTTACTGAACCATTTCTGATGTTTATGGATCCCACCAGCCCCGAATGAGGAGCTGAACCTGCTTGGGAAGAAATCTCAGCTCGGGAGGCTGCCCCATCTAATGGTTGTACCCCAGTAATACCTGGGGACTTGTCCGGGGATCCATTGCTCTGATGGAAGGGCAGGGCAGTGCTGGGGGACTTTGCTAGATCAAAAAAAAAAGGGCCATGTAAACCAAAACCCACCAATGAGGGGAGTAACAAACCCCACTCCTGTAAAAGTCACTCTACACCTTGTGTCAGACCTGGAGGCCAATTTGCAGCAATTTAATAAAGGTGTCACATGGAAAAAAAAAGTCAGTGCTTTAAGGGAAACAAAACTTTTATCTACCTCAAGATGTACAACTGGTGTGTTGTGCAAGAAGTATGGGTGTTATTTATAGTTCTTGTATTTCCTCTAGAAAGAAAATGGTGCTATGGGGTTTAAGTTGCATTACAGTCCTGCTTGTACCCTGTGTTAATTTTTATATATTCCTTTTGATTATAATGTGCATATTTGTGTTGTACAAGTGTCTGCTTTGCTGTGTTCTTGTCAGTCAATAAATACCAGTTGTTTTCTAAGAATGTTCATTTCTGCCTTTCGAGGAACACCCCTGGGAAATACCTTTGAATAACCCCATTCCTCCACAGCCACAGTGATGTTATTCCTGTAGCTCTCTTTTTCCCACACCCTGTGCAGGAGATAACTGGGAATGCCCATTCTCGCCCACCCAGGCAGGCTGAGCTCAGGTGTGTTTGCCTTGAGGAAATGTCGCTCTGGTGAGCCAAACCTCATCCAGAACATGTCAGTGGCACCTTCAGAACAAACGATGCTCCTTTGCCTGGTTGCTCTGTCCTTTGGCTGGTGCCACATGTTTGGATATGACAGCTTGTGCAACTTGGGAACGGGGCTGATGGAACTGGGGCAGATGTTATTGAGCCTCAGAGACATCACTGCAGGGTGCCCCACGCTCTGCAGGCTCTCCCTGGGGAGGTTGTGGAGCCCCAGCTCAGGGAGGGATGATGGACTGGCCTCGTGCTGCAGCGACCACGCCAGACCAGCGGCTCCTTGCCCAGAACCTTGGGCACACAGGAGCTGCTGCCTCCAGCAGCGGCTGAGAATGGCTTTACCAGGTGGTCCCAAACAGCTCCTCCAGTCCATGGTTTGGCACCAGGCCACCGTGGCACGGTGACATCTCCTCACATTGTGGTGGTGCTCAACACCACCACAGGGCCAGAAGAAAGGCCTTGGCCACGGCTGTACCCAGTGCCCAGGCCAAGCTCAGTGTGGTTAAGGGCACATCCACAGCCAGCGTGTGCCCAGGCCCAGAGCTGCCAACCGTGGCCACACCAGAGCCACTTCACGCTGTGGTTTTCCTTCTGCTTTCCTTTTACTCCATCCCTCTTTCCCCAGATTTCCCCAGAAGTGAATTTCTCTGCAGAGAATTTCACTTCTGGCCCGTCAGAAGGGTGTTGCCAGCCCTAAATGCCAGCACGTGGCTGTCCAGCTCTGTGGCCTGTACTGAGTGAAAGTGTGTCAGAAATACCCCCTGCAGGGGTTGGGTTCTCCTGGGTAAATGGTCCCAGTGCACTGGGGATGAGCCATATTTCAAAACACTCACAGGTCCTCTCCCAACCCTCTTCCCACGCTGACTCTTCAGACTCTACTCTACTTCTCCCTCTTGTTTTCTAAGGTCTGACCATCTTGTCCCCCAGAGTAGTGCAGTCCATGAAAAGCTGCTTCCCTGGAAAGCTAAAGCAGCAGTAGAACTCTCTGGATGGGCTAAACTGGGTCAGTGGCATTTTCCTGGGGACTGGATGAGGCCACGGGGAGCAGACCTTGCACTGTTTGTTTGTCTGTCACAGGCACCAGCACAGCTCAGGCTTGGGTCAGCCTGGCGTCCCCAGGAATGTCCCTTCTCCCCCAAACCAGCACTACTGAAATGGGGTCACCACCATCCCTGGAGGCTCAGGGAAGCCACACAGGTCCTGGGTATCAATCAGCCTCTTCAGCTGCTCCATGGATGAGCATCGAGCTTGTTTTGCATCCTCAGCTATCCCCAATTCATGCTTCTCCTGCCCCAGTGGGGTACCTACAGAACCTCCTGGGTGGATGAAGGGTGCTGACTCGGGTGAATTTTTGGGACAGACAGTGCCAGGGTGCATTAAGAGTCCCCACCCAGGCTGGCTCTGCTGCCCTGGGAAGCAGCAGTGGCTCCAGGCTCTCCTGGGTGCTCAGGGCACAGCACGAGGCCAGCACGAGCTGGGCTTTAGAGGGATCAGGAAAAGGAGAGACAGGCTTTGCTTTGCTGCTGGGGCCCAGCTGTGCCAGCGTCACCTGCAGCACAACCCTCCGGGCTGCTTTTGCCTCTCAGCTCTTCCAGGGCACCAAAAGGCAGCGGGGCTTTAGTAAAGAAAAACGTAAAGTCTTCCTGTGAGAGGGAAAGGTCCCAGAAGGAAAAGAAGGGGAACTGGGTGGCAGAACATGGGGAGGAGTCCCAGCCTTCCTCAGCAGTGTCACCGTGCGGAGCCTGGGCACAGCAGGGCTCAGGCCAGCCTTAGCAGGGGGATAGTTTTCCTGAGATCGTCTGTTCCTGGGACAAGGGTGACGTGAGGAGTTTGTTTTCCTTACGGTGTTGAGTGCAGGGGTTGTGTGAGCGCTGGGTGGGTGCAGTGAAACCTCCTCGTGCTGCTCGTTACTGTCACAGTGGGATTAAAGTGTCATGGGAAAGAGCTCCTGGCAAAGCAGGCAGTGGGATCCCTGCTCATTTGTGCGGCCGTGCTGAAAATCCCTGGCCTTGCTGGGTGCAGGAAAGCAGGACCTTTGGGGTTGGCTCCCGTGTTTTGGGAGATGTGCTGGGTTGGGGCAGACATGCTGTGGCAGCTCCCAGCCATTCCTGCCACCTCTTTCCTGGGCAGTGGGGACTCCAGGGAGCTCTTTGAAGTCACAGGAGAGCAGCAGGATCCTGGATGCAAAAAGGCTTTTAAGGTTCCTTCCAACCAAAACATTTCTGTGATTCTATGGGAAAACCAAGGGTGTTTTGCAAGTTGCACCTTAAATACAGGAAATGCTGGAAATACCTTTTATTGACACATCAGTGTCTTCCCAGCCAGGTTCCTTCTCTAAGCAGCATCCTGGATGACCAAAGTACCATTGCTTTGGGAGCAAGCAGCTCCATGGAAACATTTAATAAATAGCACAAATCACAATCCCGTTTCATGTCATCACTGGGGAGCTCTGGTGATGCCCAGTGAAGCAATTTTTCCCTCTCCTCTACAATTACGTCTCATCTATTGTGTAAACCCAACACCTACAGAGACAGCAGCAAAGTGTGAGCTGTGTGTTTGTTCTGTGGCCTCCCCACTGGCTCTGTTCTCAGCCTGGCTGCTGAGGCTCTTCAGAGCCAGCGTTTGCTCTGCCTCGTGGAGGGGATGGCTAGCTGAGCTCCCTGTGCCCACCCAGAGCTTTTGCTCCCTGTGCTGCTCCTCTAAAAGCTCTTTCCATGCCCTGCTGTGTGCAGTGGCAAAGCCAGGCCCAGGACACATCCCTGACCCATACCTGTGTGTGCTCCAGGCTCTGCTTTTCTAAAAATGACCACTTCAGTGGCTCCCAGCTTAACCTTGTGTGTCTCAAGCTGCAAATCTGAGCGAGTCCAGGAAAAGAAGGAGGCACCTCCCAGGCTGGGCATCTGTATTAAAGGACAAATTAAGTCCACTCTACTTTTCCCCAGCTTTTACAAGTTTTAAATCCCACAGCTGTGCCTGGGACAGTGGCCTCTGCAACCTGTGCTGTGTTTGCTAATGCCTTTCCTCGCTTGTCTGAAAGGCTTTGGGCAAAAGTTTCTGCCAGGCCTCATTTTTGAAGTGCATGAAACCTTCTGCCAGCTTTGCTGGGCCTGGCCTGGCTCTGATGTCCAGCATGCACCTTTGTCTCAAGGCTTTGACAGGAACCTGGGATGTGAGTTTGGAGGGACCACCTCTGCCAGCTCCCAGCCAAACGATCCGTTCCTACAGCATCCCATGTGACACAGCAATTTGAAATATTAATGGCTATAGATAAGATATCTTGGCAGCCACACTAGACAGAAACTATCCATCGAAATATAAATTGCTGAAGTCTTTGTATCCCTTTTGTCCACAGATAGAGGCACATCCCAAATTTTCTGTACTTACTGATAATCTTCATTTCCTAGTAAGGTATTTTCCCCCTGAAATTAGATTCTTTTCCCCCTGCTCTTTTTTAACCCAGGGTCATGAATGTTTTCTGGAGAATTTTGGAGATTCTTCTCCTTTTTGTCTTGGTTAGTACATACCAGGTCTGTAGAATCTGATGCCTTGGATCTACCAGATCTTGATGATGTTGTCAATTGTTGTGAAACATTTTGGATGCAGAAATGACTCCCAAGACTCCATGGGGAAGGTCCCAAATGGCACATTAGAAGTGCTCAGCTGCTGGCCCTGTTTCAGAGTCCTGGCAGAACCCTTGCAGATATTCTACCTACAGGGATGCTTTGAGCTGAATGTACAACACAGCCCTTAGATTTTGTCACCTTTTCTCTACCTGCTGCCAACTGCTTTCCTCCAGCCCTACGAGCAGCTGGGAATGGATTTTGGCTGTGGGATCCCAGGCCCAGCATGTGCTGAGACAGAAGACATTTGCTGCAGCACCAGGTGCAGTATCATGTGCCAGGGAGTGAGAATTCTCACATTTCCACTGCTTTGCACCTCGATAGACCTATGCTCATGTAGGGAAATTGTAGCTGGATGTGCGAAACTCTGCTGAGCAGCTCTGCTGTGTCTCCCCCATCCACCCCACACCTCCCCAGCTGCATCCACTGCTCCAGGTGTTTCCTCTGCAGAGTTTTCTCCATCCAACCCCAGTAGGTCTGCAGACACAACTCCATGGATGGGCAGGATGGAGAATTGGGCAAGACAACGCTATGCTGCTGAAATGTCTCCATAAAGAGACCTTGGATTCAGTTCTTGCCCATTAAATCGTTTATCCTGAGTCACCTGTTGGCACTCGGAGGGCTCTGCCGTGGATCTGATCCTGCCTGACCCTGTTGTAGAGACACAAATCCATGCCCTGGTGTTGCCTCGATATCACCTTCTCCTCACCTGCTGCCTGGCCTTATTTGGCTTTCCTCCAATGTCCTTTTCCTCCCTTTGTTTTTTTATCAAGTTTCTGTTCCCTGCCCCACCCCTGACCCCAAATTCTTTATCTTTCCCTCTGTGCTGCTCTTGCAAAAACCCACCTGCCTCTTCCACTTCTCCATCCCCTCTTGCTTTTAGCAGGGAAGTTATTCATGGCATTGCACTGCCCCAGGCAAACTCCAGCACAAAAATACCTTGGGAGCATGGGGGCATGGCTGGGGTGAGCAGGGCAGGCAGGGCCACAGCCAGACCTCGCACACAGGCAGCTGGAAAAAGGCCTTGTGTGGAAAGGGGGAACTGCTGGGGGTCTCCCAGCTCCTGGTGTGGCCACAGCTATGATTCACACTCATCTTCAGGGCCCCACGCTCCAGGTTTTTGGACTTGTGCTTGTCCAGAGAAGAGCTGCCAGCAGGGTTGGTGTCACACAGTCACTGCTGTTCCCATCAGTCACCTGGTGTCAGGGCTGGGAGATGGGAACAGGTACTTGTCCCCTTTTGAGTATCTCAGCTGCAGTCCAAAATCAAGCTTGTTTTGGTTTTCCTCTCTCTCAGTTCTGGGACAAGTTCTCCTGGTGTTGAATCCACTCCCTGAATTCTGCTGGTCTAGAGATGGAGGGAAGGAAACAGAGGAAAAGGAAAAGAGCAGCAAGTTCCTCTTGGCTTGCATCACCCAGCTAAGGAGACAAGAGATCCACAGGGAGAGCAGGAGCCAGGACACAAGTGCAAACGAGGTGGGAAACCCTTTCCCAGCCCTCTCCCAACCCAGGACAAGCTTGTCTGTTTCCCTGGACAAGCCCAGCAGCGGGGAAGACAGGGAAATAAAGATCAGTAGCTTGTCCTTATCCAGGCTGTGCCTTTTGTGTTGCAAAAAGAGAGGGGGTGAAGGATCCCCTCCCTGCTATCCCAAAACACCCTGAGGTCACCTGAAACCAGCACATTTTGCTTCTTTTTTTTGACAGAAATCTCCTAAAGCGCGTTTCCCACCCCTGTGCTGAGCTGCTCCCCGCGAGTGCCCACGGGCCCGCACAGGTGTGGGGAGGACGGAGGGCTCTGCTCCAGGAAGGATGGGGGGGCTGCTGGAGGGGAGGACACACGTCAGGAGCCAGAGCTGCCAGCGCTGGGTCTCACGTTTCGGCTGTGCAGGGAGCTGGGTCAGGTTTGAACAGGACGTTTAGTCTGGGCTCGTAGCCCAAGGTCAAATGAGATTTCTGTGAGACAGACAGTGACATGTCCCACTGGGCTGCTTTTACAGGGATAACCCAACCCCTTCCCCAAGCCTCAGCCCCCTGAACACAAGCAGAGGTTTTGGGGATGAGCAGGATGGGCCACCCTCATGTCCTGTGAGGGAAAACTCCAACGTCCCCTCCCCAGCTCTGCTGCTGATATGTCTGTGGCTGTGGGCGGCCCCTCCAGGCCCTGCTCTCTTTTGGGCAGGACAGCACAAAGATGCCCCGACTCCTACGAGGCCTCCAGATGCTCACATAACACAGACTTGAATTGCCTTTAGCATTAGTAAGTGAGGGCATGTGCATTCCTGTGGGAGTTTTGGAGGATAAGTCTGAATTCCAGCTTAAGGAGTGATGTTGTCCCAGTCTCCATCTGTGTGCAGGTGGAATTCAGTTTGGCCCAAGAACACCCTGGGGCTTGGGAAGAGTAATGAACACTGTAGGAGCACTTGATCCTGGGCTGTCTACTGTTGCCATGGAGTGTTTGCCATAATTTCAATCAGAATTCATGTAAACCTCCAAAAAGTTCAACTTCCACAGTGACTGAAGGGATTCTGAAGGGAAAGAAGACCACCCCCACTGCCTCAGCCATCAGCTGCACTGTGCTCTGGGCCAGTGCCTCAGCCTATGGACGAGGCACAGCTTTCCAACCTCATCTCCCCTGGAAGTTTAGCTCTGGCTGGTCTGGCTTGGCTGCAGGGTCCACCATGTGATGTCCTCATGATCCTGCAAGGCAACCCTTGGGAAGGTACAACCTGTCACAGCATCACTTACAGACTGCTCAGGTTACCCCTCTGACTGTATTGCTCATCCCAAGGGGTGAATCTGGTCATTTAAAAAGCAATCAAGTGTAAGAAAAGAAAAATAGAGACTCAAAAGATGAGACCAAAGAGGTTTGTAGTGACTGGAAGCAGTTCCTTAATTCTCCTCTACTTCATTTTCTGCTTCTTTGATATGAAGAGAAGTAAATGTAGAGTGACACACTTCTCAGTTGAAATGGAAATACAATAGCTCTGCTAATAAATGGAAATACAATAACTTGACAGCCTTCTCTGAGGCCAGAGCTGCAGAGCAGTGATGTGAAGGTGCTGGTGCCTTCATCTGCAACACCCAGCTACTTCCTGTCCCTTTGGGTGCCACACAAGATCTGTATTTTTGTAGTGACTGGACCAAGTAATTTACTGCTGTGAAGTAAAGGAGATGTCTGGGAAGCTTGGGGTCATTAGCCGTGATGTTTAACAAACCCTGGGTTACTGGGGAAGTGGGGAGGAGGGGAAAAGGTCCTGTGGAATCGTGGGCTGGTTTCACTGATGCCCAGGAGATGATTGAAAAGCTGACAGGAGATAGAATATAAATCTGTGTAGCCTCAGCTGCAAACTGCTACCTCACATCATCCATTCCCTGTTAGAATAAACAGATCTTGGAAGTCTCCTTCTTCCAGGTCTGCCATTTATCTCCCTCTTTGATCAATTCAGAAGGATATGCTGCTTTTTTCTAGGTATGAAGGATACTTTCTGTCATTCATTTGATGAAGTGACAAAATATATGGTGTTTTAAAAATCCAAAATAACGACTGCCTATTCTGAATCAATATAAATGAGACTGGTAAAGGAATTGCAATGGAATTATTCTCTAATAGGAACATTCATGGCAGGGTTTGTTCCTACTGGTGATGGGACTTGTGTAAATTGCTGTCAGCAAAAGTTGCAGAAGACCTAAATAATCTTGTGTAATTAAAACCAGAAACCAGTTTTAAAGAAGGCTTCGGATTACCTCACAATCAAATTATTTAAATAGCATGGTTGGGGACCATCCATGTTATACCAGCACCCTGCAGACCCTTCAATACGAGCTTCTTCACCAGGTCCCCAGCAAGCACCTCTTGAATGCAACTCCCTTATTTCTCCATCACCTGTAACAAGTATTTAGGAGTGGGTTTTATCCAAGTGCGTGGGCACGTGGAGTGTGGAGGGTGAGTCCATGCCCAGCTGCAGTGTTGCAGTGCTTATCCCCTTCCCAGCCGTGGGTTCAGCACAGCTCAGCCAGCTCCCAGATGGATCATGACCCAGTCAATGCAGCCATGGCACAACCTGCACCCGGACCCTAAACCTGCACCCAGGAGAGCACCGAGCACGGTCAGGTAAAGGCCCTGTGCTGGTAAAAATCCCACTGAGACATTCTGAAAAGAGTGCCTGCCCCCCTTTCCCCCCTGATCAAAGGGAGAGCACTCAGAGCAGGCTCTGAAGGAAAGCAGATGCTGGGACTGGGTGCACTTCAGCCCTGTGTGGTCTCTATCTCTGCTCCTACCACTGCCTTTGGGGACTGCTGTGTGTCCTCTGGGTCAGAGGCTCTGCAGCCCATCCACAGTGCCCAGAACCACCTGGGAGCCCCCTCCCAACACGATGCCATTTCTTAGATCTCTGAGCAATCTGCTCTGCTCAACCTCTTCTTCCCCAATTAATAACATTGCTGTCAGGTTGGATTACAGCCCTCTGCCTTCTTTGTCTCAGCTTAAAGTACTTGTGGTTTCATATTCTGTCAGAAGAGATACATAAGAGAAGAGCTTTGCTCAAAGTGCAGATGATGATTGAAAAGGAATGTGTTGCTACAAATTCCTGCAGGAGCCTTTATTGGATTCCTCAGGACATATTGAAAAGCAAAAATATGGGGAGGGAGTGAACAGTACAGGGGGAACAGGGAGCTCATAGGAGCTGCATAGTGTGGTATTGTGGGAGAGATAAGACAAGCCTGTGGCTTGAGCAGAGATAACAGTGCAAGAGTTTCTACAGTTATCTAGGCAATTTCTGCCATTCCAGTTAGAGAAAAGAACCCCCACCTAACACCTAAAACAGAACTGAATGTCCTGGTGAAGTTGCTCGATAGAAATGCAAGTCCCTTGCCTCTCAATGTCTTTGTGAGACGAAGAAATTTCCTGTGGGTGGGAAAATGGGGTGACTGGGCATGGACTCCAAAATCCTGCTTGACTTCTGCTAGAGGACCATATTTGCTTCTGCCCTGACTTCACAATATCAGCTGCCACTGCAACTTCTGCAGCTCAGAAACTAATTTCTGAAGAATATAAGACCCCAAATTTGTCTCAACTTGGAGCAGAAGCAATTGTAAATCACGTATCTGGAGAAGCACCCACGCCACATTTATCTCATGGGATTTATACCTTCTGACTGTCCTGTGAGAGACAACATGGATGTGGCATTTACTTTTTTAAAACCTAATTTCCTGATTATTTAAAATATTATTTCTCAGTGTCTCAGTTGTATTTTCATGTGGAGTGTTGTCTTTCCCTCTGGATCAGTGTTCCCTGTGAATCAGGGCTGCTGGTTGTAACTCCATTTGTCTTTGATTTGCTAACTGGCACAACAATTGTTCCATTTCTGAGCCTCAGATTTTGATATTGGTTTAGACTCAACACCTGTATTTTACAGAGCAAGCCCACTCCTGATTTAAATTGATATCGCTGCATTAATTCTATTGCAGTCTCTATGCACTGGAGATTAATTTCTAACTGGGAATTTGACAAGTTGGTAATTCTTTAAAGAAGTTTCAAAAAATTTAGAACTGTTACTGAGGATGAAATATGGATTTGAGGCTGATAATAGTGGGGCATAAAAGTATCCATCATTTTCCTTGGCAATGCTGGGATGGATTGAAGCTCTCCTGACAAAGCAGGACATACCCAGGTAGAAATGGAGGCCACCATGAATAGAATTCCCAGTGCTGGGAAGAAGGGTAAACCACGCCAATAAAATCAAGGTCCACAGCTAATATCAGACTTGATGATGTGAAAATAGGTTTTGATGTTCCACCCTCAGAGTGCCTTTATTGAAAACAACTTCCTCCCTGTGGATAAACCAAAGTGCAGGGAATCCTTTTGAGCCAAAGCCCAGAGTGACTTGGACAAATGTCAAACCAAGCGAGAGATGGAAGAGAAAGCTGGGAGATTCTTGTGTGAATTTCACTGTTGGAAGGGATGGTCAGATAAAGCAGGATAAAATAATGGACAAGCTGCATCGCTTGGACAAGCAGGTGGGGAGCAAAAGAGAATTCCTGTGTTGGGGAACAGCCTGGGGCTGTGGGCAATGTGGACACCAAGTTATCAGTCCTTCCATCTTCTCTCAGCTGTGGCTGAGCCCCTGCCCCTGCTCCTCCTCACTCCATTGTCTGCATTACCCATATCCTGGAGGGAATTATGGAGCTGTGCTGGTTGTCCTACTTCAGGCAAACTCCGGGTGGTTATATCACACCCACATCCAGCTCTTATCAAAGTGCCCTGCATGCGTTGAAAGGATCAGTACCTTGGGATAAAAACAGAGACAAAAAACATGATGTGAGTGGCTGTAGGTTTGAATATTTGATCTCAGTATTTAAGCAAAGGATTTCGATGGAATATGTCAGTAAAGAAGTGGGATTGGGCTAAAACTGATTTGGAGAAGGACAATTGTGATAGACCAAACTGTTAGATAAAACAACTGTTTGCCTAAAAGCCATGAATTCCAAACTGATTTGAAATGAATTTGACCTCTTGTCTTTTAACATGGAGGAAGAAAACCCCTTGGCTTCCATCACTTACAGGTTCAGAAAAGGAATTCTTTGTTTGAGGATTCTAATGATTAACTCGTTCAAATTCTCATCATACTAGAACATGAGGGATGTTGCATGAAGATTCATAGTGAAGCTTCACAATCACTCCCTTGTGATACCTTATCAGAGGTAATCTGTGCTTTTCTAACCTCCTTCAGTCACTCAGATGAGAACAAGATGTAGAAATCCACTTGCTTCTCTCACAGTCACCAGGTAAGAGAGGTAACAAAACCCTCACCCTGGAGCTGAGCAGTTTTGGTGGCATCTCTTCTTGAAAAATCCATGTCAGCTGTATCTTTATATAATGTGTAAATAGCCCAAAGCTGGGAGGTATTGCCAAGACAGAAGCAATAGTGATATCCTGGGGCTCTCCATGTCCCTGATATTATGTAATAGCAAAGAGCTGCAATTCAGCAGTAGAGGGTGGGATGATGCACATTTACAAACTCCTAACAGCCCATTCTGCTGGCAATTTGGAGTCTGTCTCTGGAAAGCATCAGGGGAGAAGAAAAGCTTATGAGTACAGTCAGCTACTGAGCAGATCATGCTGCAGCTATGAAATGCAGAAGGGAGATGTTCAGAGGGTGGGAAGAGTGCGGGAGGAGAGAGAAGAGAGGCACCACACAAATGTAGAAGGTTTGTTACCATCAGATCACTTCAGGCTGGTGGTGGCTTGGGGTTAATAAGTTTGGCATCCATATGGTGGGATTGAGGAGGGCAATTTCTTATGTTCCCTGGTATAAGGAGAGGACTGTAACCCTGAAGGAAGTTTTCTGAACGTACTGCTGATAAATATTTTCAATCCAGCATAGCTGATATGTGGTAACTCTCTGGGTGTTCCTGGATGACAAATAAGGGCCCAGCCATGCCCAACCACCCTTTTTCACATGGAGGAGGAACAGAGGAGCAGGTGTGACGTTGATCTGACAAGGACTGAGTGTGGAGAACCCCAAGGTTATAGAGTAAATCAAAGGCCATGCCCTGCACATCCTCGGGGGCTCAGTCACTGCCTTGGTGTGGGCACTCACCTCTCCTGGCTCTGACACCTGCTGGGAACGTCCCCCTCTCCGTGCCAGCCCTGTCTGCCTGAGGCTGCTTTGGGCAGGATCATTTCCAGGTATTCATTTCTGTTTCAGCAGACAATTGATTCAGGTGTTACTGATCTTGATGCTGCCACGCACGACTTCAGTAAATCTCTCACAACGAAGTCCTTGTTCCTCCAGGCTCCTGCACCAGTATCTGGAATGATATTTACAGTTGGGGAATTTCTTCCTGCCATGGTAGTCTATTCTTGTATCACAACTGAGGCGTGATCCCTACCCAGAGCAACACCCCCAGATGGACCCTGGATAGAACCTGCACAAAACACATTCTCAGCATTGCTTAAACATTTGCTTTCTCTTGGAGAAATTAAGTCCTTTAGGGAAATTTGTCTTTAACTTATTTAGGATGTAATTTTAAAATAGAAATTATTTAATATTATAAATAAAAAATTGTTTATTATTATAAAACGATTCTTTTCAATTACCTAAGGATGAATTAAACAAAAGGGGAAGCCTTTGCCCTGTTGGTGTCCAGCCCATGGGACACGATCGCAGGGGAGTTATCCAGTTATCTTTAAGGTCCCCCATCTCTTAATTTTCTTTCTACTTTCTTCTTCTACCATTGGTTATCAACCCCTTCTCTTGTTGTCCCAAATGTTCCTTTTATTTGCTTATTTCATGCGTTGGCTGTAACATCTGTTACTTTTGCTGTTTGCTGTTGCCTTGTCTGATCTGAGTTCCCTCACTGTCATCAACGCCACCTTTTGTCATACACAATATTGCTTGTCCTGACATCTTGGGTTTCTCTGGTTCTGGAGAAGTTCCTCTTTGGTGGAGCTGTGCCTCTCCTGATCCTTTTCCCTCCCTGTGTGTATTTCCATTCCAGCACCAAAGCTGAGTGCGGATAGCAGGGGTGGGGTAGTGCAGGTTGGGTAGCTCTGCAGGAACCTCTGCGGTGCTGTGTCTGCCCGGCGCTGCAGAGCCGCTGTAGCCAGGACGGTCGCGCTGGTTCCCTTGGGCGCAGGACGGGTGGCACAGGGCGGGCAGGGTGCCGGGGAGCACCGCAGGGGCTGTGCACAGGGCACGCTCCTTCATCCCTCCCCCATCCCGTGCTCCACCAGACACCTCAGAACAGCCCAGCTGGGAGTCAGGGCAGCAGGAACAGGTAGGACGGGTCTGCTGTGCCTGTGGCTTTTCAGAGTGCCTGCACCCAGCAGAGGGAGAGGCGCTGCAGGCCCCTCCATCGGGAGTACTAATGATTCCTCCTGCCCGGAGGACACGGCCGGGATCGATAGAGGGTCAGCAGCATTTCCCAGTGCCCAGCCAGCCCAGGGGTCAGCAGCTAATCATCGCAGCTATCTCGCTGTGCTGTCCAGCCCAGGGCGACTGGAGGTGCATTAAAGATTAAACAAGAGCTGGGGGGTCTAGGGAGGGTGTTGGAGTCATTCCAGGGTGGGTGGGCAGTGGTTGGCCCAAGCAAGTGGATTTCTGCTGCAGCGGCCCCGACTTTAGATCTTTCAGCCGAACAAACTGGCGGCATCTCTGTTGAGACAAAAAATGCCTCTAGCTAAAATTCCACTATCTGACCTCAGAAGGGCTCCAGCTGCTTCTGCCACCAACGGAGCAGCTCGAAGAAGAGTTTTGCAGAGGTTGGCCATGCTGAAAGAGAAATCAATCTCTTCAGAGGGCCTGGCAGGACAGAGCCTTCCTCTTCCTCACTCCCCCTTCACCCTAAGTGCTCACACAGTGTGCCAGAGCGTTGGCTGCTGTCCCATGAGTGCCTGTCAGCTGCCAGCACCACGCCATGGAGAGTTACTGTAGGACCTGGACACCTCTTCCAAGTGGGGAGGAATAAATTCCCCCTTGCTTGTCATGCTCATTCCCAATGTCTCCAGCCTCTAAAATCAGTGCATTGCAACTCTGGTCTTCACTGGAATACAAATATTTTCACAGGATTAGGAAAACACTTTCCATTTGGGGTGTTCTTAGTGGGACGGGCTCATCCCATGGCTCTGAACACGTTGGGTTCAGTCTAGAGGCTGATTCAGGCAGGCAGTTCCCACACCCTCCTCCTCTGCAGGGCTATCAGTGCTCTGTGTGTTAATGTCCAGCTTTAACGTGTCTGTTCTGACTCCTGTGACTGTGGCACCATGTTCATACTGGGCTTTGGGTGCCCACAGATGGTCACTGCCCTCTGTGCCTTCAGAGCCTGACGGGAGGGAGCAGGGTGTGTGTGCCTGGCACTTTGGATGCTGTCTGCAGCTGTGAGGGCTGAGGAAGCGCTGCTGGCTCACTGACACACTGCACATCCTGCCCTAAAATTGCCCAGACCCACAGCTTTTCAATGACCCTCATGTTCAGAGCCATTTTTGGGCAATTAGGAAGAGAAGAGCAGAGGACAAGGTTCATCTGGAGTACGGTGCTCGATGAGAGTTACAGCTGAGAAGGGGCACTCCCCGTTCCTTCTGGCAAGAACTTCAAGGATGATCTATTTCAAGACTTGCCGTTTAGTCAGGGATCCTTCCTAAGGAGTCCTTACACGAAGCTGTGTCAGGAAGGCTTAGGCTGGATCTCAGGGAAAGGTTCTTCCCCCAGAGGGTGCTGGGCACTGCCCAGGCTCCCCAGGGAATGGTCCCGGCACTGCCGGAGCCCCAGGAGCCTTTGGACAGCGCTGCCAGGGATGCACAGGGTGGGATTGTTGGGGGGTCTAGGCAGGGCCAGGGGTGGGACTGGCTGATCCTTGGGGATCCTGTCCAACTCAAGACATTCTGTGGTTCTGTGATTGTACGACAGGAGGAGGGCTCTGTGTCAGTGGCCCCACCTGAGCTCTGGGCTCCCGTTGTGGCCGGTGGGAGAATCACGCCCACCAAGCAGGGACACTCTAAGAGGGGCCATGTGAGTTGCCCTGAGCCTTTTTCCTTCTCTGAGCACGAGCAGAGCCCAGGGTGACCGGCTGATCCTTGACTTCCCTGCTCCAGAAAGGAGCTGAATCCCATCCTTGCAGTGTCAGGCCCTGGACACTCACCTGCACCCTCCCCTTACTACTGGGGGTGATGTTTTCAATGACATTAATTGAAACAATTTTTAGCTCTGCTGATCATCCAGGATTGCTTTGGATCACGACAATTCTTACTCTTCATCTGGACTGATTGTAAAGCTTCCTCTCAACAGGCTCCCACCCAAGTTTGCCAGAAAAGCTGCTCAGAACATGGGCTGCCGTTGCTATTTTTATCAACTGAGCATTATGTATTTTGTGTGATACAAGGGAAGTGTTATTCATTTACTGGAATTATCCTTTTATCAAGTCAGTTTCCTATTGCATTTCACCCTTCAGTGCACTGGCAGTTCATTCTTTTAACAAGGCTGTTTCTATTCTTGAAAGTATATTTAAGAGGTTTTGTAATTTCACTGTGAGATACAGAGCATTTCCTTTTCTTTTAAGGAATGTGTTCCAAGCATCCTTAAATCCTGGAGAACTTGGAGCAACAATGAACAAATGTATCAAGAAATTAAAAGATAACGACCTCATGAAAACTTTCCCTAAATTATCTTTGAAAAGAATCTGCTATTGTATGTTAATTTTAAGCCATTTTCACTTGTCAGATTTTGTTTTCTGCTTCCTGTTGTAGACTTTGTTTCCCCCAGTCCTGACTTGTGCTGGAAATCTGCTCGTGGGTCTTTTTGTAAACTCCTGGTGAGGTTCGTGAGGGGCTCAAGCAGTGGTGACTGAACGGTGCAATGTCTGATTTGGGGGTTTCAATCACTCACAATCCCAAATCCAGCATTTTTGAGGAATTGCCAACAATTGTGGGGTAATGAATCAGGCAACAGGCAACGGTAGGACAGAGAAGTGAGGCTGAATTCTCTCTCTCTGGGGTCATAGGCTGTGGGGTCAGCACTGAAACCATGAGCCAAGCTGGGACAGGAATTGGGAAGGGGATTGAAAGCCAAGAGTGAAACCAGAAATTGTCTTGGCATTTCCCAGTAGGTTGTGGGAATAATGCCAGTTGTGAATTAGCAGCAGAAATGCCCCTGCAGTGGGTGTCCATTAATCAGTGAGGAGATGGAGCTGCAGGAAGGGCAGAGTTGTGTTCAGTACAACCCTGAGCCCTCAGAAGCTCCACTGAGAGGGCTCAGGGTGAAGATGTGGAAGGGCCACACGTGTGGAGAGATTCCTCCATCACATCTGCACCCATATCCTCCATAGGGCCTTGAATGGCCACTTTTGGCTCTGGGCTCGTCCTGCTCAATCACAGACTGTCATTTGTATAATTTTATTTTTTTTTCATATTCAATCAAAAATTCTTCCAAGGCTCAGTCACTCAGAGGTCTGGGTGGGGGACTCGGTTGTGTGGGCCAAGGCTTATCATGGGAGGTCTGAATAATTCAATTTAGGTATATCTTCATGGAGGAATCAGAGGTAAGAGGGTCTTTTTTAACCTAAGATTTTATGATGGATCAACATAGTGGAGAGCAGCCTATTGGAGATTTTGGGAGTGAACTTCAGTCCTGGCAGTCAAACCATAATAAACTGTAATAAATGCTATGGATCTCAATCTATATATTTTTTGAAGTCCTTCTTGGCCCATGTCTGAGTTCCCCCAGCCTCCTCAAACACTGCATCACATAAGCAGAAGCAAAAAAACTTGCCTTGGAACATTTGAACCCACAGGTAAAACTTGCACGTGAAACAAAAGCTGGTTTGCCACACAGAGGAATGCAGTTATAAAAAAAAATCAGCTAGAACTCAGCTAAGAATTCAATCTGTGACATTCTTTAATTAACCCAATTAACCTAAGACAATGATTTTGCGTGGGATTATGAGATACAGACAAATGTTTCTCCCAAGGACTAAAAACAACTGGTACACGTGCTTGTCAGAGTAAGTTTTGTGAGTTAACCAAGCAGACAAGAACCTAACAGTTATCATGGACTAAAAGAACACCTAAAGATCTCAGGAATGAATATGTGAGCAGGGCAAGCAGGTAGGAGACTTCCACAGGTTGATCTTCCAGGCTCCAGAACTTCCAGCAGAGGGGCTCGAGGGGGAAAATAATTCTGGAGTAGCTGAAACCTTGTCATTTAAGAGGAAAAATAGATCACGACGATCAGACATGGACAGGTGGGGTGAAACCACCAGTGAAAGTTGATATTAAGGACTGAATTATTCATTGGTGGTGGTCGGGGTGGCTGTGGAGAAGGGCAAAGTGGAGAGGGTTTGTATCAAGTTGTTCTACACTTGCAGAAGCAGAGCAGGAGGGCAGCCCTGGGTCGCTGGGGCTGTGGCACCAGCCAGGCTTTGGCTGACGCTGAAGGGTTGCATCAGGGCAGCCACGACAGGGTGGGTGACCAGCTTTGTCCTTGAGGTGGCAGCTGCCGGAGCAGCTCCTCATCCTGAACCTCCACCAGGCTGAGGTGCCTCACCAGGAGAGTGTCTCAGCACACGGGGAGCGTCCTCCCTGGAAACAACCACGCGAAAATGGGGGAGAGACTCACGGTATGACCACAGGGACTTCCATCTCAGTGCAGCCATCCAGCTCTCCCTGTTAGTTCAGTCAGGAGGGTTTGTGGCTGCTCGGTGTGGCAGTGCAGAGGGCATTAGGGGGTACCCCACAGCCAGACACCGAGGGCCATGGCTCACACCACGGGGAATGACAGTTCTGCTCCCTGGGTGTTTCTGGAGGGATGAGGTCCTGCTGCCTGGACAGGTCTCTGCTGACACCCGGGGTTCTGTTCTGCACTAATTAACCCTTTCTCAGTTACATACTCACTGCATTTCTGGAGGCACCAAGCCGACAGTGTCAGCTGAGCAGGATTTGATTCTCTGCTTAGTGCTGTGTTTGGGATCTAGTGTGAGGGTAATGCTGGTTACACAGCAATGCTTTAGCTGCTCCTGAGCAGTGCTTCCCTTAAGTCAGAGTCTTTTCTGTTTCCCAGGCTCTGCCAGCAAGCAGGTGCTCAAGAAACTGAGAGGAAGCAGAGCTGGGACAGGTGACCTGAACTGGCCAAAGGGATATTCCACACCACAGAACATCATTCCCAGGATACAAACTGGGGCAGGAGCTGAGGAGTGCTGTGGGTAACGGGCTGGGCCATGGGTAGCAGGTGATGAGTAATTGTGCTCTGCATCACTGGTTTTTCTTGGGTTTTATTCCTTTGTCCCCTTTCCATTACTATTATTATTATCATCATTATTATTGATTACATTAATTTTATTTCAATTATTAATCTGTTCTCATCTCAACCCATGAGTTTTATTTTTTTGGATTCCCCTCCCCACTGGGGGTGTGTGTGGGGTGAGTGAGAGGCTCTGGGATGTTTATTTGCTGTCTGAGGTTAAAAGCACAACACCTGTACCCTCCTGCTATGTCAGTGCTCTGGCACTTCTTTGACAGGGCTTTATTCTCTAATCAACTTGCTCCTGTCACCTTCCTTAGGGATTTCACCTGGGCACAGCCAGGGACACAGCACTGAGCTAAAAAGATCTTGGGCTTGATTGAGATTTGACAATCCTGAGTCCTCAGGTCTAAACCGGGAGAGGTCTGTACACCCTGTGCCCCTCTCAGCTATAGTTAGGTGTAGTGTACACACTTCATGTAATTCTGGGAAAAACCAGACAGCTGTCATGCTGCTCAGGATGAAATGAAATAGCTTTCAAAAACATCTAATTTGTGATGTAGTTCAGTGAACAAAACCAGTCACCAAATGAAATATATTCCCATGTCTAAAGGAGAGTGAATGGCTTAGTTGGGAGTGAGAGTGAAACAGTCCTTCTATCAAATTGCATAAAAACATAAGAGTTAAAGAGAAAGCAGGTTCTTAGCAAGACAAATTGAAGCTCCCACATCTACATTTCAAAGCCTTCATTGTCCCAAGGCAAGACAAACAAAGTGGCATTTGCATATTCACTGACACTGGAGCAGTGTCCAAAGGCATCAGCCGAATGGAAGAAACGGAGAGGAGGGAGGTGAAATTACCATACAATGATTTCCCTCAAATTGAAAAATGAGATAGAAGAAGTAGGAGGGGAAGGTCCCAAGAGAGTCCTTTGATGCTTGTTTTTTCTGAAAGGAAGGCATACATGGGAGGTTGTGATTTTACAACTGCAGTTCAGTGATAGCTAAATCTGACTCGAGGGCTCTCAGTGATCCAGCCTCCCAACTCAGGGAGCTGAGCTGGAATAAACTTCCTGTGCCAGCTCAGGTTTGCTCAAATAGGGCTGATTGGTTAACTTTGTGCCAGCCTGTTTCATGTCAGAAGTGCCATCGGCATGCAAAGAGAAGCAGAGTTTGGTTGGACCTTGCTCGGCCTGGCTGGGGCCCTTTCCATCAGCCCTTGCTGCTCTCCTCCCACCCACGGAACCTTCCAGTTGCTGCCTCCACACGTCACCAGCCCCCCGCAGATGTAGATCAAAGCCTTCTGTGTTTCTTTCCACTTTGCAAATTCAACATCTTATCGTGGACCTTCCTTGTCCTTGTCATGGATTTTCATATGGGCCTGGCCTGGCTTGGTGCTCCCACATCACCTCCACTGTCACAACAACACCGACCCTCCCACACCGTGGCCTCCCCAAGCCAGATTCCCACTCTCAGCCACAGTGAGTCCCACTGTGAGCAAAACATCCCTCTTCCATCTCCTGCAGACAGGATTCTGCTCCCTGATGACATCCAGGCAGAGTCTCATGTGCGGGGGCTGCTGTGCGGCCACAGTGGAGAAGTACCAAGGTGAAACCCCTGGAAAAAGCCTATAGGAAGGAGAAGGATACTGGTGGCCCCTCATTGCTTGTCTGCAACGAGGATCTTAGATGGAATTTGTGACAGGGTGGAGACCTTGCATGGAGAGTGTGTGGGAAACCTTGCAAAAGTGTTAACAAAACTCCTTCCCCTCCCTGAAAGAATGGCAGTCTGGGCAAGAGTGCACATCCATGGGAAAGCAACTCCCAAAGAAACTGAGCCATAGGAATCAAAACAATGCTGGTGGAAAGAGACTCTTGGAAGTTTCCAGCCCAGCCTTCCCTGGAGCAGGATGAGCCCAGGACTAGATCAGGATAACCAGGGCTTTGTATAGCTGAGCCCTGTAAATGCTGAGGGATGAAGGCTCTCTTGGCAGTGGACCCAAGGCTGCAGCACTGTCCTGGACAGCGAGTGTTTCCTAATGACTCACCTGAACCTCCTAAGCTCAAGTTTGTGTTTGTTGACCCTTCCTATACTGTCTGGCATCAGTGATAAGAGTTTGGCTCTGTTATCCTAGTACATTGGCCCTTCAAAAGGTCACAGGCTGCTCTAAGGCATTCTCAGCCTCCTTTCACCCAGCGGAAGAGGTGATGTCTTCACCTCTCTGCCAAACCAGCCTCTCTCTCCACCTCTCCTGGCACATCACGTGCCCCAGGCTTTGACCATCTTGGTTGCCTTGCCTGGTCCCTCTCCAGTTTCTCCCCATTGTTTCTGAACTGGGAGCTCACAACTGAACGCAGAGTTCCAGGGGCACTGAGCACTGGCAAGAACTTTCTCCTGCTTTCAGCTGTTCTCCCACACACAGACTGCAGCAGGCAGCTTGTCTTGTTTGCAGTGAGAGACTGCCAGCTCATCTTCACGCTGGCATCCACCATGACCACCAGCCCCTGGCAGCAGGGGTGCATCTCAGCCAGTCTGCTCCAGGTTCAGCTGAGTTTTCTGCTTTTCCTGCCCCGATTTTCCCAGCATGCCACTGCCACTGTTGGGAATGATGCTGCAAAAGCCTCTTTAGTTGTTCCCAGCCAGATGTGTTCTCCTGTTTCATCATTCTGCATGCACTGCCCAGGTCTTTGTGTGCTTTGCTGCTCCCAGGGCCTGAGCTAGGCTTGGAGGCTGGGCTTCTGTTCCTGTCCAGGCTTTGCTCAGGGCTGTGTCACATCCCACTGTCTCCCACCACATTGAGAGCACTGAGAGCTCTGCTGAGAGCTTCACTTTTCATCCTTTTCCCAGAAAAGCTCCTCTTTTCTTTTCCAAAATCGATGCCTGTGCACAAATGCAGGCATGGCCACACACACACAGGCACTCACACACGTCTGCACACACACTGACACACGTGCACAGGGCACACCTGCATTTGTGCACTCACCCACGTGCACACAGGCACGGGCACGTATCACATCACAGAATGCTTTGGGTGGGAAGGGACCTTAAAGCTCATCTTGCTCCAACCCCCTGCCATGGGCAGAGACACCTTCCACTGTCCGAGGGTGCTCCAACCTGGCCTTGGACCCTTCCAGGGATGGGGCAGCCACAACTGCTCTGGGAAACCTGTGCCAGGGCCTGCCCACCCTCAGTTTCTTCCTAATATCCCACCTAACCCTGCTGTCTGTCAGTGTGAAGTCATTCCCCTTTGTCCTGTCCCCGTCCAAAGTCCCTCACCAGCCCTCTTGGAGCCCCTTTAGGCACTGGAAGGGGCTCTAAGGTCTTCCTGGATCATTCTCTTCTCTGAAAAAAACCCAAACCTGCTGTGAAGTGTCCAGCAGCAATGCCCACAGGATTCCTGGGACAGGACATATCCTGATCATCTATTCACCATGCTAGAGTTCAGTTTGGCCCAGGGCCATGGGGCTCCCTGAGCAGCAGAGGTGTCAGGGCAGGGCAGTGGGTGTGTGGTGACATCTGTGTCCCACCAGGGACCCATGCCAGGATTCATCCTGCAAGCACAGGTCTGAGGTCCAGGCCAGGTACAGACTTTTCTATACTTGACCAAGGTCTACTCATTTCAGGGACATCCAAATAGGACCTGCTACCACCCCAGCTGGCAACAGAGCAAAGAAGGTCATGAGGAGGGACCTGTTGACTACCTGGAGGAAAGATTCATTTCCCAGGCTATGAAGTGAGCAGTTTCATTCTCTTGCTAAAGATCTGTGACACCTGTGGCTGGGCTCCTGGGGCTAGGGATGCACTGTCCCAGAGTGCATGCACAGGCTGTGTGGAGAACCTCTGGAGTAAGGAACAACCTACCTGTGATGGTGAGTCCACGGGAAAGTGAACCTATGCCCCTTCTGAAAAAGGTGAAGCATTTCACAGCTCTTTGGATCAGACTCAGCTTGGCCTCTGACTGTGATACAGCCTGATATGGGATATTTCCATAGGACCATCACCCTCTGTCTTCCCAGGATCTCATGTGCCTCCTGCAGCCAGATCTGGCTTGGGCTCAGAAAACAAAGTCAGACAACACAAAGCTCTGTGCATTCATTGCAGTGACTCTCGCAGAGTGACCTTTCAGGCTCTTTTCTCCCCTCCAGGAAACTTCTGGGCATAGCTTTGGTTCTAGCACTGCCACGACAGTAAATACTTGAATTCCCATCGGAGTTGAGATTATTTCTGTGACTGGGATTTTCAAAGTCACAAGGACTCGGTTAGCAGAACCTGCAGAGCTGATCCAGGGGCCTGCAAGGGAAAATACAACCTGACAATAAGAAAAGTAGCAAAATCACAAGTTTATTGTTTCTGTTCACTGCATGCAAAATGTCAGGTTATGGAAGCATTCATCAGCATGCTCTGTAAATCCCTCGTGATTTTCCTTCCTTGTTCTCAAACCAGAGACACTCAACAATAGCTTGTGTAGTTGCTGGGAGTTTTGGGTGAGCTCCCTGACCCTAATCCAAACTCTTCTTTTAGCTCCCATGGTGGCACTTCAGAAGACTTGCAGAATCTCTCTCCTATTGCCAAGGCAATAGGATCATGGAAAACTGGCAATAGGATCATGAACCCACACAAGGATCTGTAACCACAGAGAGAGGACAAATCCAGGATTTGCTTCAAGGGGTTCTTGAGGAATTGGCCAAGGCCTGAAGCTTTGTTTCTGCTGTTTCATATGAATTTTGACCACATTTCCTTCATGATACATCATCATGGACGATGGTGCCTGCTTTCCCACTCATTCCTAGCGAGCCATTCACAACTTCCTTTCTGTGAAATATTTTCCCCTGAAATTCCTAGTGGAAGACACTGGGCAGAAAGCCATGGAAGCTGATGTCCTGCCAGTCCTCGCAGCCACAGGATCACAACTGGAGCTCTCCTTGCCCTGTGGACAGGGCTTGGCAGTGGGGATGAGGACACTCATTTTGCATCAATAGCTTTGCCCCAGATCATCAGAATGATTTTTGCCAAGCTGAAAGTCTCTTGAAAGAGTTTAAATTTTGAAAGAGGAAAAAATCGAAATGTCTGACATGGAAAAATAGTGAAGGGAACATCAAAATTGGGCTACTGTGAGTAATGTCTTACTTGGGGGCTCCAGGAGTTTCCAGTCTAAAAAAAAATTGCTTGTGAATACTGTGAATGCTGCAGGAATGCTGAATATCCTAAAGTGTGATATTCTCAGGGGAATTTGAACCCAGTGATGTATGCTAAGGACATGGAATGCAAAATGTCTCCATTCATGCCTTCCTCAGAATGACACAGTCAAGATCCAAGTCCTCCACACTCACTGCTTGCTTATCTTTGCCAGAGGAGATGAAGCTACTGACAATGTCCAGGGCTGAAATAAATTTGGATGCTTGAAAAATCAGCTAAAAAGAAATTTTGGAGGCATCTGAATGTATTCCTGCACCTTCTCCAACTCATCATGGTGCTCTGGGCTGGTTTGATGGTTGTACAGAACAAGGGCAAGCCAAAGCCAGGTCTTACTCCCTCGATACCTTTTCAGGGAGCACCTGAGGGGCAGGAGGGCCCGGGGAGGGGGGGTTAAGCAGGAGGTTTGACAGTGATTGTTCACTAAAGTGAGCAGCCCAGCCTAATGTGGCTCATTCATTCCCCACTCCTGCCCGGTCAGCTGCAGTATTAGCGCTGGTCAAAGGTCTCCCCAAACATTTACCATCCATTAAAAGCTAACCTTTCCGTGGGATGTTTGAGCTTTGAGTCCCTGGATAGCTGCAGGCGATGCACAGGGCTCGCAGCCTCTCCGGGGGTCTCTCGCTGTCCAACCCAGCTCCGCCCGCATTCCAGGAGCTGCCGCTCCCTCCGCCTCCCATCACTCCTGCAGCAGCCCCAGAGCCCCGAACAGCTTGCTGGCAGCTGGACATTCCTTGTGGGCACTGTCAAGTTTGCTGGTCTTCTCCCTCCAGAAATAAACGGCAAAATGTATTTGAGAGCAGAGCTTAGTAGGAAATGGTTTTAGATGGGTTTTCTTTCCTTTGCGGGGTGGGTTTTCAAAGATTTGGAATTTTTCCCATCATATATTGTGATCAAAGCAGAAATCATGGAGTGTCAGTTTGATTTTTCAGTGGGGTCTATCAGATCTGTCATTTAAATTTAACTTGGTGGATGGTAAGCATATCAGGACAGTGCTTTACGTCCAGCAGCAAGAGGGAGAGAAAAGGAAAATGCTTATGAGAAAGATCCTAAAGGATTTGACAAAGCTGCAGAGAGCTCAGGGAGAGCTTTGCCTCACTCAAGAGTGAACGAGAAGCTCAAGATCTGACCCAGTAACAGAGTTAAACATTTAGGATTAGGTTTATGGTTCCATTAAAGCCTTTTGCTGTATGGGATTGGATATGGCAACAAAGCAGAGGTTTCACTTGAGGCCTAAAGGCAGGTATAATAACAATAACAATAACAATAATAACAACAATTTGTTGCTATGATTGTTATTAATGTTATTGTGATTATTATTGTATTTCAGTGGAAATAGGCACATGGTTGAATTAAGATACATGCTAATCTCTAACTTGTAAAAACAAAGAAACCTTATGGACAGTCAGAATTAAGAATTTAACACTGAGTTGGATCCAGTTCCAACATTTTAGCTGGAACGATAAGAACTTCTTCTCAAAACCTGGGGAGATGTTGCCCTAAGGACAGTGATTTTATCACAGCTTATTCCATCTACACTCTCAGATGACCCTTGGCTGTCAGTGCTGGGTTCCAGAGCTGAGAATCCTCCTCCTTTTCCCCAACTCCAAAGTTTACAGTGCAGACCAGCAGCTCTGGTTCACTCTCTCATGCTGTCAGCTTTGCTTTGTTTTTTAAATCCCATGTGAAGAGGCACACTGCTCTCTTTTGCTTCACAAAAGGGATTTCTTATGTTTTCCCCTTCCTTCCCTTTCCTCCCTATTTTCCAGTTCTCCCTCTTTTGACCACCTCTATCCTACCTCAAGGTTTGAGAGATGCTGCTGGCAGACACCTGACGAACCTCACTTTGCTGGCAGCCCTGGTCACCTCTGATTTCTTGGCTCCTACTTTGGAGACCGTTTGACTTTGTGATTTTGGCTTGAAGTGTTGCCATAACGAGCCAGCATTTTCCTGAAAATAAAGCATAACAGATCCTTAGGAGTCTTCACATGGAAGAAAAGGGATTTTTTTCCCCTGACAATCAGGAGTGCTCAAATTCTGGCTGCCTTTGGAGGAACCAGGGTGCTGTGCATTCCCACTATCTGATGTGCAGTGGTTTTCTTATTTAGGTCCTCAGGTCCTCAGAGCTGGTGGGTTTGGGTCTGAAACTTTGAGCTGATTATTTTCAGTTGGATTTCAAAGCTTTTGGACTTGAAATGAAGAACTTATAGCTGTGAATAGGTGCAGAAAGAATGAATTTGGGTTTAAAGTTGCTGAAGGACTGCTCCTCACACTGCTGCTGCTGCTTTTACTCTCTCAAGAAGAGAAGACAAATCTGCATTCTGAATTCTTCATCCAGCTTTCTGTTACTATTGCTCTGGATGAAGTGAGCTCTGTGGAGTTTTAAAGAGGATGAACATGGGAAATGGAAACTGAGAGGGACAGAAAGCTTTTTCCTGTTGAGGAAGGGTCTTCCAGGGGATCAGCACCTCCTGGATAAGGAGGCATCAGCCAGCACAAGCATCTGTCAGAGCTCTGGCCAGGAGAGATCAGCAGAGCTTGACTGCAGGGACAACTGAAACAGCCACTGCATTAAATCACCCTCACAAAATAAGTAGAAACTGCCTCAGAATGTCCCCATCAAAGCCTAATTATCTGCTGACTTCTTAGACATGAGAGAATTTTCTTTGTCTATTTAATTTCATGCTTATCATCAAACTAGTCATTAAATAGCTGAGTATTAGGGGAAAAATGCAAAGCTTTCTGGTCTGTCTTGTTTAATCCTTCAGCCCCTCCCTTCCCTCCTCCCCGTCCCACTTTCTCTCTGGCACAGTCAGGAAGAGGGGAGAGCAGGCAGGGTGTCCTGCGGGGCACTGTGGCAGTCTCTGGGTCCTGGTCTCCAGGTGGGCAGGGTGTGGGAGTTCTGGGAAAGGCTAGGATGGAAAATCCCCCAGTTCCATGCCAGAGCTCAGCTCTGGCTGCTGGCAATTTGGACTTGGCATCTCTTGGGATGCAGTGAAGGTGCACAAGTCACTAAGAGTGGGATGAGACCCAGAGGTCTGATCATTACAAGGAAAATGAATTGTCTGTGAGTCAGGTGAATCATTTAAAACAGAATGAAAAAGATTGAACAGCAAATGGTGCTGGGCTTTCCTGTCTCGTAACATATTAGTGGGGGACATTACATGAAATTGGAAAATAAAAAATTGTCAGTCACTGGAAGGCTTTTGTACGTCGGCTGAATCAAGGATGTGGAATTGCTGCTTTGGGCTATATTTGAAATCAGGAACATTAGAAACATTTAAGCAGAGATTGGCTACTTAAACTGATGCCAGCCCTGTCCCACTGGGATGAGTTCCTGCTTTAGGTCTTGGCTGCTCTTCAGCTGGGCTGTGTGGAGGGAACAGGGCAGGATTGAACCTGCAGCAGCTTTCTGCAGCCTGCCTGAAAAACCTTGTTCTAGCCATGGCAGGATTTTGGTGCAGCTAACCCAGGACACACCCAGGGAGGCAATTCCCAGCTTCACAAGGATTCCTGGCAATGTCTCTTCTTCTGAGTGGACATCACTGTCCAGTCAGCCTATACAGCAAGACGATCCCATGCAAAACACCCCTGATTAAGTCTTTTGCCTTGATGCCAGTTCCTGCTTTCTGCAGTTTGCTTTCTAACGTCCAGGAGGAACCATTCCCTAGCAGCAGCCTCCAAGCTGTAAACTTTTGACCTGAGCTAATTATTGAATTCACTTTATAGAAGTAATGAGGTTCTGAGCCTCTGCAATGCCTTGGAGGCTCTAGGGAGTCCGAGCCAAAACCTGAGCTCCCTAATCAGTTCTGACTCTGTTTTTTTATTCATTTACCGAGTGCCCCGAGGCACTGCCGCTCCTTGAGCTCCCTGGGAGGAGCTGCAGTGCTGCTCTCCCCAGTCTGCAACTGGGCAAAGCACTGCAGTAAGGGCTGCAGGTACACTCAGCACCTCAGTCATGAGAGGAAGAGACCAGAGTGGGGACCAGTGGTCAGAGCATCAGGGCCAGGAGAGTTGTGCTCCAGTCTTTCCTCAAATCTACTATTGGGCAGCTGGGATCTCCTCCTTCTGCCTTAAAACCTCCAACAAAGAAACTGATAGAACTTTTCTATCTGGGGGAGAGCACTTGGATAGCTGTGGGCAGTGTAATGATGAGAGGAGAGGAGGTGAGGCTGTACAGGACCATTCATGGACACTGCAGCAGGAGCACAGCAGGGACAGGCAGTGGGAACACTGCAGGGATGTTCCTGCGCTCTGAGCAGCTTGTGAAATCCCATCTCCCTCACTTTGCTGAGTTCTTCCTACCCAGTACAGGCAGCCTTAACCAGCAGTCCAAAACTAAGCCCAGAGAAGTTGTGGATGCCCCTTCCCTGGATGTGTTCAAGGCCAGGTTGCACGGGGCTTGGAGCAATCTGGATTTTTTCTACTGGAAAATGTCCCTGCCCATGGCAGTGAATTGGAATTAGATGAGCTTAAAGGGCCTTTCCAATCCAAATAATTCTGTGATTCTATGGCTCTGTGAGTCTGTCTTTCCCTGGGAACATTCAGGAGCTGAAGAAGAGCTGGAGACCTGTGCTGAACACCCCTCTGCCCCAAGCCCACCACTGGTTCCTGTTTCTCACAGAGCTGATGGTCCCAGCTTCCCCTCTCAAACGCTTCCCCTTGCCCTTGTGCTTGCTCTGTTTGTCCCGCTCTTTAATGTGCTGGAGCACCCCCAGGGCTGACACTGGGGACAAGGTGACTGTGTCACCCCGGACCGTGTCACGCTGCTGACCAGCTCCACCTCCAGCCCTCCACTGCAGCAGCCTCCCAGCCTGGGGCTGCGTGGTGAGAAGAGCATCCCTACTTCCCAGGACAGGAATGGAGAAGGGAAGCTGTGCTGTCCCTGGCCACACTCATGATCACTTTGAGGCATGAATGGTTATGCAGGCAGATGTGACATCCTGATGCCAATCCAGCTGTGCTGCCATGGTGGGCTCCTGCTGAGCCTCTCTGAACCTTGTCCATGGGCAGTGGAGGACTCCCAGGTGAGCTCTGCCCCATAGGGGGACCCCAAGGTGAGCTCCTCTCCACGCTGGGCCCTGGGGACCCCACAATGAATCACCCCCACCAGCCACGTCCTGCCCGCTCGTGGCAGAGCCCAGGCAGACAGAGCTTGCTGTGCCTGCCAAGCCCCCCTGTGCCCAGCCCTGAAGTGTCAGCTGGGGCACGGGAGGGCAGAGCTGCCAGAACGCAGGGATGGCCCTGCTGCTGCTGCAGCCGCTGTGGATCCCGGGGAGGCAGTGCTGCCGTGAGCAGGGACAGGGATTTACATTGCAAATCCCCACAAGGCTGAGCTCGAGCACCCGGGGCCGGCACAGTCATTATTGTGGTCTTGGCAAAGCCAGCTCTCCTTGCTAAGGTTGATGTGCTTGGTAATTACATAAGATTGGCACATTTTTTCTGCTGTTTCTCTGTCTCCCTTCAGACAGTGGGTTGGTGATTCCAAGTGGGGACTTTGTGAGCGTCCTTGTGTTCAGCCTGACAACACAGAAAATGGCATTTATCACATGGGTTTGAGGCGTCACCTCACCTGGCACAGGCCAGAGCGATTAACCTGCAATGCAAATGATAAGATATTTTTGAGTATAAAAATGCCATAAAAACACATGTGATAGTTCTAATTTTAGCTCATAGTCATGCAAGTGAGGGTTGTGGCATCTGAAATGCTCAAAAATTCAGTGTTTTAAAACAGCTGTAGCAGAGAAGTAAAGTGACTGGGGGAAGCAAGAGTCAACCAAGCAGCTCTTGCTATGGACACTGGGAAAAGGGTATTGGCAGGTGGAAATGCACTAAAGTCTTTTGCTGTCAGTGGAGATGGGCTGATTTTGCATCACTTGCTGAGAGCAAAGATCTTACTTGGTTTGGAGGCTGCAGGGAAGTGATGCAGAAAAATCCGTGACTGGACAGGTAGGGGTAAGCTGAGTGCCTGTTACCAATATATATTTATAATATTCTACAATAATATAATTATAGCATATAATTTTATAATATTATGTATTTTTTATAATTCATCAAATTGTCCAGCGGGAGTTACAATTTTGTCTTGGAAAATTCAGATCCACAAGGCTAGTAAGCTATATCCAATTCAGTGGTGGATGTGGCCAACAAAGAGTGTTCTTGAATTTCAGATACTTTTCCAAAAACAAGAAGAAAAAATTTTAAGAACTATGTTAAAAAAAATCAATCTCTTCATGACGCATGGTCACTTTGCTGTCAGTGGAGCTGCTCTGGCTGTGGGCAGCATGAACAGGGAGGTGAATTCACCTGAGTAGGCTCAGGACACATTGGTTTACCAGGGACTAAAGTGATTCTGGGATAATCCAAAACACTTGGAGAGAGCAATAAATCCTGGAGCGCTTGTGCCACCTCTCATGTCCCCAGCTGCTGCATCACCATGCTTGGGGCAGTGGGACAGTGTTGGCAAACTGGAAGGAGCAGTAAAGAAAATCCATTTCATTAAAACAGGGAAGAGTGGTAGATGTAATTTTGCAGATTTCATTTGGTGTTAAACCCAGCTGCCTTGTAGTGGGGCAGATATAACTGCTGCCAGGAGAATCTGGCAATGCAGCTGGACCTGGGAGGAGTCTGAAGTGTGAGGTAAGAGGTGGCTGCTGGTGGTAGATTTTTTTGTGATTAGACCATTTAGTCTGGTCAGAAAAAGCAGATAAGTTTTAGGGAAAACAAGCCCTTCCCTGAATTTGAAATGGAAGTAGCAAATTGACAGATGGCTCAGGATAGCAGGAGCAGTGTGGCAGGGCCAGGTAATCACTGGAGATAAGATCTCCAACACAGGCAGGCTCCCAGCCCCTGCTGTGGCACCGTCCCTGTCCCTGCAGACATCCTGGCAGGTGAGGAAATGCCACCGCAGCAAGGAGTGACCTCATGTCCCAGGGGACATGTGCAGCCCCAGCTGTGGCAGCAGTGCCTGGTGCAGCCCCGCTGCCAAGGGGCCTGAGCCAAACCACTGCCAACAAGTCTCCTCAGCCTCTGATGGGAGCCTCAATCTTAGGGAATATAAAAGCTCATGAGACACAATCTGCCTCTCCATCCTTTGGCAGGGGTTTTCCAGCCCCAAGGAAATACGATTCATGTTACCCGCAGCCAGCGGTACAAAACAGGATGGTACCAAAAGCATCTTGTGAGAAGATGGCAAAATTAAACTCCTGAAGAAAAATTTGTAAAAGCAGCAGGAGAGTGGGTCCTAGAGCTGGATCTTCTCTTCAGTGGGGTGTTTTGGGTACTGTGTGCCAGCTCAGTAAAGAGATCCCCTCCAAATGGATCCCTGTCTCCAGCTGTGCTGTGCATTCCTGAGTGACACTACAGTCCAGAGCTTCCTGGTCTATCAGAAACTCCTGGGACCCCTCTTACAGAGCACCTGACTTACCTGGGCATTGGGAAATGGCCTGGAAAGCACCACCCTGCTGTGCTTACACTGAGCAACACCAGGCTGGCTACCATGGACTCACAGTAGCTGCCCAGAGCAGCTGTGGCTGCCCCATCCCTGGCAGTGCCCAAGGCCAGGTTGGACAGGGCTTGGAGAAACCTGGGAGAGTGGAAGGTGTCCCTGCCCATGGCAGGGGGCGGCACTGGATGGGCTTTAAGGTCCCTTCCCACCCAAACCATCCTGGGATTCCATGATTCTGTGACTCTGGCACAGGGGCTGCCAGGCTGGACTGAATGATGAGTTCCATCTTTTATGGCTCTACCCAGTCCCCACACTTTCTCCTGGTCTCCATTAACACAAGAGCCTTGGGAAGGTTTTGTTAAGATTACTGGGGAAGGTTTAGGAAAATTCCTCTATGACATTCTCAAGAAAACTCTCCCCCTCTCTGCTGCAGACAATCCCATTTTCCCTCCTGGGGGACTCGGGCTGGATTGACAGGAGCCGACATCCATCCTGTGGCTGCATGCAGCTCCCAGGGCCTCTTTGTGTCAGGCTGCTTTAACAACAAACAGAGAACAGCCCCTGCAGCATCCCATCCAGCCACGGAGACACGGCCAGAGGGACCTGGCACGGCCAGCTCCTCATGCCTGGATTATCCTGTGGATGAAACGCAGATGAGAATGATTTTTAATTTTTTAAAATTTCTTTTTGTTGGTTTTTTTTTTATTTTAAGATCCCCCATATTGACAAAGTGTGAGTATGAGGCAGATTGACATCCATATTTGACTTTGGAAGGAGTTCAGCATTAACCTGTTAAGCTAATGAACTCCAGTTATCCGGATTGGTTTGCCAAAATTAGACCCAGGAAATGGCTGTTTATTCAATGGGAAAGAGAACATAAAAAATCTGCCCCTAAAATTTCCCAAAGCAGCTGATGATGTTGTTTAATTCTGATGAAATTCTTAACCTGACACATTTCAGAGAGACTGACTGTCAGGGAACTGACCCCTGGAAAAATCAGGATAATGGCACGTGGTTTTGCTCACAGATTTTAAGATTTTCCTATGTAAGTGCTACATTATGCATCCAATCCAGGGTTAATAGTGCCCAGACAGAATCTGCCCTAACACATTTATGTATCAAAGAGGGTTGCCCAGTAAATAAATTAAAAAGATTTCCAAAGCCAGGGCTTTTAAGAGCGAAACTCAGAGATTTCTGTGGGATTTGGAATTGAGGGGGTATGCCATTTCAGTTGAAGGTGGCTGAGGCTCCTAACAGGTTCCTGATGCTGGGCAAAAGGAAGGAATATTGGAATTTCATTTCCATCCATCAAAGGAAGGATTACTGGAATTTCATTTGTGCACTGTCAGGGGAAGGCAATGTAATTTCTTGCCCCTTCTGCCTCCTTGGCTCTGTTGGAGAAGGCTCTTTGCTCCTGTTCCCTGAATTTCATTGATAAGGTCAAACAGGCAGCACCAGCAGGGAAAAGACACAAGGAACTCAGTCCTACATGGAGAACTGAGTCGTGTTTAATCATTATTGTGATAACATAACATTTATAGTGCAGTGGAGGCGTGGGGCTACCAACAGAGCCATGCAGTGCCCGCACCAAAAATCCATCAAGGTCAGTATTTCACCTCCAGCAGCCCCATGTGGCTGCCATGAGGGAAGGATGAAAGCATGAGGAAAATACACTTGCCCAGGATATTCTCCAAACCTCCAGCCATTTGTGTCTCAAAGATCCCTCAGGCTGGGGGATGCTGCAGTGTTCCTCACCACTGGGTATATTTTTGTTTTTCCTCCTATTCCTTTTCCTATTCCTATTCCTATTCCTATTCCTATTCCTATTCCTATTCCTATTCCTATTCCTATTCCGATTCCGATTCCGATTCCTATTCCATTCCACCATATTTCCCTGGCATCATTACAGAAGGGAGAGAGGGAGTGAAATTGCAGAGATGCTCCTTGACTCCTTTTTCCTTTGGCCTGGCCTTCTCCATCCTTTCCATATCCCTTTCCCTGGGATATTTATGCAGAAGGGAACGATGGTTGGAGTATTTGTGACACTCACGGACACAGATCAGTCTCAAAACTGGCTGTGACAGTCGTGCAGAAACATTCTTAATTTGGGAAAAGGAGCAGAAAGGTGCAATGTGTCTTTAAACAGCTCCCTGCCCAGGGAGACCTGGGTCCAGCACATCACCCAAGAGTCTCAGAAATTTGATAGATGAGTCTCCAACATTCTTGTCATGTCTCCCCCTCTCGTTTTGCCCCCTTCCCCAGGCTGGAAGTGCTGAGAGGCATGTTGTGAGGTCTGCCTTGTGTCCGGGAGCCTGTCAGAGCTGGGACACGCAGCCCATGGCCTGCAGCTGGACTCACAGGAGTCTCCATCAAGCACTCATCCAAACGTCTCTCCCGGGCGGAATGCCCTGGGGTTCGGCACTCCTTTGTTTTGAAAGCCACAGTTATTTGTATCAGCAAAGCAAGCAAAGAGTGCCCCAAAATGAAAGGGAGGGGGAAGAGAAAGAGGGAGGGAGGCAGAGAGTTTCTGTGCCTGATGGGATCATCCTCAGAGAAACAAGGAGAGTCGCATGATTGGGGTCTGGTATTAAACATAGGATTAGTGTTTGAGAGAGCCCCAAGTCCCATGGCTGTGAGTGGGATGTGGGCTGGTACAGGTAGAGCAAAGGGGACCCTGTGAGGATCCAGCCCTCCCTTGGGTGCTGCCAGGCTTCACAGGGCAGAGGAGAGCAATGGGGAACACAGCAATGGGGTTTGAAAGCTGCTGCTGAATGCACACTGGGTCTGGAGATTGTGTGATAGAGAAAATCTCCCAGTTGGGTTTCTGGGAGAGCAGGGAATATGAAATCCCTTTTCTCCAGTAGATGCTACACAGAAATGACCTGGGGACATGAGAGACAGTGATAAGTGACTCTCTCCATCCCCTTTTATTCTGTTTACAATACAGAGGCTTTCCTTGAACAAAACCCTTTTTTTAAATCTCCGTGCTCCTGGCTGTTGTGTCTAAATGAGCCAATTTGCTGAAGAACTCCTCCTGGAAGGACTTGAAGTCTAACAAGAACAGACGCTGGGTTGTGGCATGTTGTTTCTGGCAAAAATCAATTTCTTCACAAAAGAACAGAAATCTGTTCTTGTATTTCAGTGCTTGCCATTTCATCAGGGCTCCTGTGATATCTCTCACAGCCTTGGCCAGGAGGGAATCCCAGGGTCTATTTCCATTCAACTTGTTTCCAGAAAGTGTTTGAAAATGGGGTCTAATGGCTCAGGGAAGGGAGAGCAAAGGACGGGGGGTGAATGTGTTTGTTACTGCTGCAGTTAATAGTTTTGTTAATATGCTGTTTATCCTTGGGCTGATGTCATTTCTGGGGCTTGAGTTGCTGTTTGACATCCCAGGATAATCTCTTGCCAGAGGCCTGGCTGGCTGCATGGCAGGGTAGGGCAGACTCAGTTTGATGCATCATCTGCGATGCAAGAGATGGACCCACAGGGACAGAATCTCTCATTAATTAAAGATGTATTGTTGTTTCCCTCTTTTATATCTGTGTGATTCTCAGGGACGTGTTCTCCTGTGACAAGGCTGCATTCTTCAGGTGCTCACCCTGAACTGCAAATGAGCAAAAACAGAAAGAACCCAACACTCTGGAGACTGTTCCCGCCTCCATTTTTAACAGTCTCACATCAGGAGGTGTCTGCCTTCAGCTTCCCCACCTCTGAAAATAATTTCTCACTCTTCCTCCAATGTTTGTCATCCTTCAGTAGCTTGAATTTTTGATGTACAGTTATTTTGGTTTTGCCTAAGTGAAGTGCAGGACAAGGCTGAGGTTGCTGAAGAAAGTTTAGGATTTAAATCAGTCTATCTTTTCCAATTGTATTAGAGCATTTTATTGGGATGCACCCAGTTTAAGACATTTTTCTTGTTGATAAAGCAGATTTCCCTTCACACCACAGGGAGGAGAGGCAGCACAAACTCAGAAAAGGGCAGAATCAGCTCAACACCAGGAGGAGTTCAAAGCCTGAGGAAAAAGTATAAAACAACATCATTTAATAGAGGGAAGAAATAGTGGAGAAGGAGAGAGCTGAGTGCTTGTCTGGGCCACGAGGACAAAGGCTACAAATTTTGAAATTATTAATCCTGTGGTATAGAGTTAAATGCTTTACAGGATACAAGCCTTTCCCAGTTTTTCCCAATCGAGCTCCTATTAGCACGAAGTTACATTTGTTGACAAGAACTATTTTCAATGAAACCACAGCGACAAGACAGAGTTATGGTCCTAATTTGAGCTTTTTAATCAATCAGTGTTTGTACCTGTGCCTCTGATGTCCTGCTGCCCTGACTAACTGGGCTGTACCGCCCCACCAAGTTTTGGGTTTTTTTTATAATTCACCTTCTCCTTGTTTTTCCTATGAAGTTAAAAGGTGACAGGAGTTCAGGTGGCTCAGCAGACTCTGACCATAAAGATGTCAGGTTTTGTAGCCCAGTAAATACAAGGAAACATTGTGGCTTCAACTGTGGTGGATTATTTGGTCCAAACAATGAAGAGTGAACTGAAAAGCAGTCTCTCATCCAGCCCCAGAGTAAGGCTCTCTGAGACAGGACAGGAACCTGCAGCTCCACCATGAATGGGTGACATTCCTGCTGGAGAGAATTTATTTTATCTCTGAGGAGGGAAAAAAACAGGATTATTAAGAAAGCAAAACTATTTTCAGGATGGATGCTCTAAACTGACTGTGATCATGTGTGAACAAATCTGTCAAGTGCAGGCAGTTCTCTGGCAATGAAACACTGAACAGGACAGCAAGGCATGGTGCAGGACAGGTGTAATGATAAGGAAAGAGCAGGAAGAGCTGTTTCAGAAGGGATACCTGGATGTAGGATTCATCCTACAAGGAAGGAGGTACCTGCTTGGTATTTGCATCTCCAGGTGTGTTGGTCACCTGGACTTCTAGGGGTGACCTGACCTCTGGAGGTCCCACCTGTGGTGCTGTGTCCAGGCCCTCCTCGGCATCAGGAGGATGTGGAGCTGCTCCAGGGCTGGAGCCCCTCTGCCATGGAGCCCAGCTGGGAGAGCTGGGGCTGTTGATCTGGAGAAGAGAAGCTCCAGAGAGACCTCAGAGCCCCTTCCAGTGCCTAAAGGGGCTCCAAGAGAGCTGGAGAGGGACGTGGGACAGGGGACAAGACAAGGGAGAATGGCTTCCCACTGCCAGACGGCAGGGTTAGATGGGATACTGGGAAGGAACTGTTCCCTGTGAGGGTGGGGAGGCCGTGGCACAGACTGCCCAGAGAAGCTGTGGCTGCCCCTGGATCCCTGGAAGTGTCCACGGGCAGGCTGGACAGGGCTTGGAGGAACCGGGGATAGTGGAAGGCGTCCCTGCCCGTGGCAGGGGACAGTGGCACTGTACCACGAATCAGTTCCACACTCCGGTGCAGGGGGTGGCAGCTGACACTCCCCTCGCTGACGGTGCGGGAAGCTCCAGCCGCGATCCCGGGCGCTGCGGCCCGAGGCGCTCCCGGAGCGTTTGTGAGGGNGGCTGTACCAGCAAACCAACAAGTGCGTGAGGGCTCGGGGTGTGTGTGAGGGCTGTGAGGGGCTGTACCAGCAAACCAACAAGTGCGTGAGGGCTCGGGGTGTGTGTGAGGGCTGTGAGGGGCTGTACCAGCAAACCAACAAGTGCGTGAGGGCTCGGGGTGTGTGTGAGGGCTGTGAGGGGCTGTACCAGCAAACCAACAAGTGCGTGAGGGCTCGGGGTGTGTGTGAGGGCTGTGAGGGGCTGTACCAGCAAACCAACAAGTGCGTGAGGGCTCGGGGTGTGTGTGAGGGCTGTGAGGGGCTGTACCAGCAAACCAACAAGTGCGTGAGGGCTCGGGGTGTGTGTGAGGGCTGTGAGGGGCTGTACCAGCAAACCAACAAGTGCGTGAGGGCTCGGGGTGTGTGTGAGGGCTGTGAGGGGCGGTACCCGCAGACCGAGTGTGTGAGGAGCGCGGGCCAGGCCGGGTGTGCGGGAGCCCAGGGCCGACACCCCACAGATCTCAGCGCCCTCTAAAAGCCCCATAAAACCCCATCCCCGAGCGGGGCCGCAGAGGGAGCTGAACCCCCGGCTGTGTGTGCCACGTCACCCCCGAGCACTCGGCCGGCCCGGTGCACCGGGAACGGTGATTCCCGTTTATTGATGTAGATTTATTGAAAGCACGCCCGTTTATAAGGATTTGTGCGGCAGCAGGATTTGAGGGGCCCGGCTTCCGCAGTTCAGCTCCTCTCTGGAGACGTGTGGCTCCTTGAGGATGAATCCCACATTTCACAGATAATACCAGTCTGGAGAAGGAGGAATGGTGTGGGAATTGCAAAATAGCGCAAAAAATCTCGCGGTTCTGTTGTTATACCATACGGAATAATTCAAGGGCAAGGCGCCAAAGAACACAGTTAATTCGATATTCTGAGCTTCCATGGTAATGTGCTTCTTTGTGGAGCTCTGTTAAGGGAGGTGGGGTGGTAGGAGACTTGAATTGAACCTTGTATTGAATCATCATTTCTATATCATTGAATAATGATGCAGAGTGACCCTGCAGGGAAAAGCAGGACATCCTGCTAGAGATCTGGAAATGTAGGAGCATAGCAGCAGCTGTTAAAATGATCTGGAAAATGATCTTGTGCTGTTCCCATTTCTGTAGTGCCTTATTTTGTGATCATCAAATGGTTCAGCTTGGAAAGGACCTTAAAAGCCCATCCAGAAAAATTTAACAACCATCTGTATTTTTTTTCTTTTGTTTTCCTTTGCCACTGCTTCTCCAGCAACAGTATTTTCCTATAATTACAAGCTTCTAATTTCACTTTATGCCTGTGAATTCATATGTTGTGAGACAGTGAAAATCATTCCTTATTCACCTTCTCCTCTTGGGTGTCTGCCCACTGTCATCTCCAGATCAGGCTGAACAGCTGTTTCTTGTAGAAAAGCTATTCCCTGCTTTTCACAATCTTCACCTTGATTTCTGGTTTTAAATGAAGTTACTTTGTAGGTGCATATGAAGTGAGAGCACAGCTGGCTTCCTGCTGGGGATCTGGGTTGGTGGTCAGGGATGGGCTGTCTGCTCTGACACTGTGTTACTGATTGCTGTGCTTTTCTAAAGAGCACATTTCAGTACAAGAAGCTGAAAAGTGAGGTACTGAGAAATGATTTTATGGCTGTTAACTGACTTCTCTGTCCATTTTCTCTTCATCTCCTGACAGGCAGGTCCATGAGGTCCAGTCTTACATGGGGCGCCTGGAGACTTCAGACAAAGAGTCAGTGCACTGTAAGTGATGAGTGAGGGAGGGAGGTTGATTTAGTTTGCATCTTTATGAGTATGCCTTCTCATTATATTTACAGTCCTTATTGGAACAAATTTAGCTCCTGAGTCATTGTGATCTGCTGCTGAGACACATCAATTCAAAATGCATTGAAATAGTTTCACTGCTTAACTGCAATAAGGGGATGTTTTATATGAAGACAGAGCAGAAAAGACAGGACAAGAATTTACTTCATCTTCTTGTTAAAATCCTTTAACTGACAGAGAGTGCTTGCTGTGGGTGCTTCTTTAATGTGGTAGAATGCTAGATTTTTGGTGCTGTTAGGTTTTGGAACTTGTGGTCAGGGTGTCTGTGCAGGCCTTCAGCACAAACAGATCAAAACCCCCACATCGATGCACTCATGGAGGTTTTTGAACACCTTGAATTAATGAACACCTTGGTGTGGACAGACCTGCAGATTGAGAGCATCTCTGGGCTGGTTTGTTAGAAGCTCAGAAAGCTGAGAGATGTGACTGCCTGCCCTGCTGTGTTGTTACTCCCTCAGCATCCACCAACTGGCAGCTTTCCCCTAAAGATGCTCAGTGCAGTTTCTGGGGAAGAATGCTGTGATTTTGTGTGCAAGATTTTAAGCAGGATGATCCTGACAATTCCTGCTGCATCAGAGTCAGAACCTGTAATTCCACCTGCTTATGGGAAATGCGTAGAACCATTAGGTCTGAAGTTGCCTCACTAAATTTGGACTATAACCCTGTGCTCATAAATGACTGATAATAATAAGATGCTCTGATATGTGTGGCAGACTTTCTGCCTCAGTGCAGAATTGGCACATGTATTTTGGACCTGTGTTTGAACCCTTAATTCCTGCATGAGTCACTAATAATGGGTTTTCATCAGGAATTTCTGAAGTGAAAGGACACTGCATTGACTGGGTACATTTCTGCACGTGTTCACTGACTTCTCTTACCTTAAACACATTTGTGAAGCGTGGTTGGGCTCTAGAAAGGGCTGTGGTAAATTTCCTATCAAAAAATAGCAACTTACTAATTCTGGCTGTGGTTTTTGTGGTGGTTGTACTACTCCTTCTACAATGCCAGACTTCCCAGACTGCTGTTCACTGGGGGTGATTTTGAAAGTCCTGCAAATTAGTATAATTTGCCATTTTGTTTCTGTTGCTTGAGACCGTTTCAAGAGATAGGATTATGTAGTTTACATAGTTTACAGTCAGTTCACCAGTTTACATAGTTAATCAGTGAATAAATATATGTATATGTTTCTCTCTGTACATAATGATACAGATGGTGTTCTGGATATTAGTGTGTATTTCAGGATTTATGGAAAACAGGATTATCCATGGTTGAAGTGCAGGAATAGGGACCAGGAAATCAAACGTCCAGTTTCCCTTTTCCAGCTCTAAACAAATAGTCTGTTCTTGCTCAGAAAAGTGTGTAGTGGTGTAGTTTGTTCTGACAGAAGCTGCTGTCTGTCTACTCTCCTGTGTTGAGAACAGCAGCAGTAAATGATGGAGAGATGGATTAGGACAATTTGATTGATTTATGTGTGGATGTGAGTCAGTCACTCTGGCTATGTGAGATCCAGGGGCAAAGATGAGGTTTTGTGTGTTCTTTGCTTCTCTGGGTTCTGCTGAGTGTGGTTTTCTGGGAAGCCCTGATATGTGGAGTGGTTGGCACGTGGTTGATGATGCTTCTCTGCGTTCTCGTGACAGCAAATCCTGCTGAGGGAGAAGGAAGGGGCTCCAGGGGGGATGTGGGGGCTTGAAATCCTAATTCAAGGACCTGATGAGGAAAGAGGCTCAGGTGTCTGCAAAGAGCAGGGGCTTTCCTAGCTCCCTTCTCAGAGGAGGAGGGAAAGGTGAGAGTGTCAAATTACTGAGCTAAAGAAGTGACATTTCATGATATTTATAGTTCTCAGTTACCTGATTATTTTCATCCAGTAAGGATTTGCATCTCTCAGATTTTACATACTGCTTTGAATGCTTTTGAGCATTTGCCTTCATCAGATTGCAGTTGTCTAATTCAAGTCAAAACCTGTTTTTATTTACTTGCAGTGGTAGAAAATGAGATTCAGGCAAGAATAGACAACATATTCAGCAACTTGGAACGTCTGGAAATCCTGTCCAGCAAAGAACCTCCCAACAAGAGGCAGAATGCCAAACTGTGAGTTCACTGCTTTGCTGTGATTGTGCAGGGTAGTCTTTGTAATTATCTTAATTAAATTTATTGAAGCCCTTTGCCTTTTGATTTGTGTGAAATCTTTCTATTTTGCATAACTCATCTCTGTGCTGAACAGTAGCATTAAACTGAGGCACAGAGGCAAAATTGTTTTCCTGCGTTTAACCACTGGATCATGAGAGTCATTAAGGCTGGAAAAGGCCTCAGAGATCTTCAAGTCCTGACTGGCGATGCAGCTGGATTCATGGCTCTGTTGTCAGATGAGCAGAACATGCACTTGGATGCCTTCTCTGTCACTTGCTTTTAATGGCATTTGTGGAGGTAGAGAGTAAAATTCCTTCAGTTGGTGTCATTCTCTCTGGGCCATTTTCCAAGCTGTTGGTAACTGAAATAAAGAGGTTTCTAAAGTGAGCAATAGTTTGAGCGGGAGGTTGGACCACAGACATCAGGACTTGCTGTTCTTAATTAATTCTGTGACTCAATTATTAGTGTTTAGTCCAAAATGCCCTTGCAGATAGTAGGGGTGGATTTCATATCACCTGTATTAAAGAAAGAGGTCAGTATCTGAAATACTCATTGATCTGTTTATAGAATCCTGAAATGGTTTGGCTTGGAAGGGGCCTTAAAGATTAGTTCCAACCCTGCCATGGGCAGGGACACCTTCCACTAGACTAGGATAGTCTGGTGATCAAACCTTAAACTTTATCAGTCATTTAATCAGGTCCAGTAGAGTTCTGGACATGATTTGTTTCAGCCCAGTGGAGATGTCTTAGGTGTCTCCTGTATTGCCCACTGACTTTTGAGCTCCTTTTAATAAAACCTCAAACTTAAAAACATGGTGCTAATCAAAGAAACTGGAAAGCATCGTCTTTTATGTGGCGGGGGGGGTCATAAAATAGAACCTGTACAAATCCTCCCATCTTTCCAAATCTGTGTTAAATGAGAACAGGTACAGTTATATGACTCCTGAAGAGACAATCCATGGGATAGGATGTCCAGGACAGCTCAGGAGTTCTGCTTCACATTCTATCATTAGACTGAAGGCTAAATAATTTATTAAAATTAGTAATCACCTGTGAAATAATCACCTGTGTAGTAGGAAGATGTCAGTGTGGAATTTCAGCCTAGCATTGGATGTCCTGCATCTTCTAGAGAAGTAGAACCCATCGTTCCTTGTTATTCGTCACCGATAGTTTATGACGCTCCTTTGCTCATACAAAAATCGCCAGAAAAGCAGAGTGATTTTATGTTGCTGGTCCTTTGCAGGCGAGTGGACCAGCTGAAATACGATGTGCAGCACCTGCAGACAGCCCTGAGGAACTTCCAGCACCGCCGGTACCTGCGGGAGCAGCAGGAGCGGCAGCGCGAGGAGCTGCTGGCCCGCACCTTCACCACCAACGTAAATATCTGGGCTTGGGTTCTCTGTGCTCCAGCAGCTCAAATCCAGCAGGGGGAACTCAGGCACGATGTAAACAGGACTGGTGGAAGCTGCTGTGAGTGTGAGTAAAGGTAGAGAAGAATCAAAATATGTGGGCATTAAATACGGCTCTCATGAGGAAAAGCTGGGCTCTTAAGGCAGCAGGAAAAGGCTCCAGAAGCTGCTGCTCCTGTTTTATCCAGTGCAGTTCCACCTGAATTTACATGGCAGTTGTAAAAGGGTCAGTGAGGTAGGTACCAAAGTGTGCATCTCACTTGGATTTGTGTCAAATGTCTGCCAGATCCTGAGAGCTGTGAGAAGGCTGACTTTTACACAGCCCACTGGCAGCAGTGTCAGCAAACTTCAGTGTAGCCAAACACAAATCACACAGCTGGGACAAAGCCCTTGGTTTTTGCCTGGAAATGAGTCAAAAGTTTGTTATAACATGAATGTGTTCTTGTTAGTTCATCCATTGGGAAGTCCTCCTCCCAGTGCAAATTCCTGGAGGAAGTTTGCTCCAAATAATGCAGCTTTGCTTTCAGATTTCACTTTTCTGCGGCTGAAAAGTTAGTCTTGTTTTTTGGGTCCTTTTCTGTTGGTTTTCTTTTCTCTTTCTTTTTTTTTTTTTTTGTTTTGTTTTGTTTTGTTTTTTGTTTATTTTTTGTTTGTTTGTGTTTGGGTTTTTTGTTGTTTATTTTGGGTGGCATTTCCCTCTTTATTCCCCTTCTTTGTTAAAAGCATCTCACCTAACATTCATTATCTGCGTTGTCAGTCACTGTCAGGGCAAGGAAGAAAGAATGTGAGCAATCCTAATTAACTGAGAGTTGGGCAGTTTGATGCATTTCTCAAAGCCTGCCATAAAGATAATGTCTGGTATTGTGTTGGCTGCTTCAAAATTATGAACAAGGCTTGAAAAAAACACTGCAATTTGTTGTTTTTCAACACTGTGGTGTTTCCCTGCAAGTAGGGACAAGTTTTCCTACAGGAAAATTTGCTGTTTGGAAACAAAAAGTGTGTGAGTGGAACAGTTTTAAAGAGCAGTAGCAGGATTACAGATGCAAAATATAGAGCAAATGGGTTATTTTCTTCTTCAGATGTTGAAAGGTATTGCAGATGAAAAAAATACACAATTATTTTGTATTTCTTTTTAGCTTGCTACAAAAATGTGACTTTAAAATGATCCTTTAGTAGGAAAATGACGATTTATTTGTCAGTTACCAGCCTCTCTTGGTTACAGGTTTACACAGTTCCTATTCATACACTCCCCTATTCTATCAGAGATGCCAGCTGAGTGTCTGAATAAATCACTGGAACATCCAGAACAGCTTTGGAAGGCGTAGCAGTGTTCTGAACAGTTTGCTTAATTCAGAGTTAAAGATGGTCTTTAAAGCCTTCCCTTGTACCTGGAGAAAGTCACAAGCAGCAAAACAGAACTCTGGTGCCATCTCATCTCCTTGGGAGAGGGGTTACAAGTCTGTTTCTCTGTTTTTATTGCTGCCTTATATTGGATAAAAAACCTTGTACAGAAATGAAATCTGCTGGTTTGGAGATTGTTCAATATCTAGAATAAGAGCCGTTCACATGGAAATCTAAGTGCTTCTGCTCTGAGACTCGTGTCAGCCTTGCTGCTGCATTCACAGTGGGCCAGGGTTGAGTGTTCTGTCACAGCCCCTTCATCCAGGGCCTCTGAGAGCTCTGTCCCTTGATTCTTCCTTCTTCCACAGTGAGCAGAACCCCTGCTCAGGCAGGGCAACACCAGACCCTGGGTCCTACGTGGCACTTTCAGATTAACAGTTGGGATTTTTACCAAAGAGTCTGTTCAGAGCACATTCTGCTGTGTCTGTGTGTCACCTGCAGCTGCTGGGCACATGGAGGGTGTTCACCATCTCTGGCTGAATTCTGTCTTTGGGTGGTTCTTGTTCTGAGCACCCGCAGCAGGTGATCAGTGTTCCCAACACTTCCCCCTTACCAGTGCCCCAGTTCCTGCTCTAAACCATGTGGGAGCAATGAGCCATGACCTTGCCCCTCTGGATGGAGTGGTGAGCTGGACCCTTTGGCAGACAGGTGATCCCATCCCTGCCCTCTTGCGCAGTCCAGATTAGAGTTTTACACTGTTATTTCCATTTCAAGATTCCTAGTTGACTGAACGCATCCTTTCTGGAAAAACATGAAAAATATTGATTTTTAATATCTCTTTTTTTATATAAGGCCCTGTGTGATGAGTGAGCCAGAGCTCAGGGAACCAGGCCCATGTGTTTGCCCTCATTGCCAGAAATTTGCACTATGTTTAGAATGTCATGTCCAAACATTTTTTCAGGCCTTTTGTTGCTCAGAAATGGGGTGTGAAGTCTTCCACAAGTCTTTCACTTGTTAAACACCTTGTTAAACCCCTTCTGTTAGCTTTGATATTCTCTCTTGCAGTACCCTTTCCCACTGAGATTATAAAAATTCTCTGCATTTGCTCTTTTCATCCTTGAGATCTCATTGCAGTTGAGCAGCTGCTCATCTTTGCCTTTTGACTTCCTCCCTGTCTTGTCTAAATGATTCTTTTCACTCAAATATCAATGTTGTATTTAAAATCATTATGAAAAAAAAAAAAGGAGTAAGCACAGTCCTCCCAGTCCTGTCGGGTTTTGGCCGTGTCTGCTGGTGCATGCTGTGTTTCTGAGTGAGCAGGTAACCGAGTCCCTGCTTTCCCCACAGGACTCTGACACCACCATCCCGATCGACGAAACCTTGCAGTTTAATGAATCCCTGCAGAGTGCCCACCGAGGCATGGATGAGCTTATTGGCAGTGGCACCAACATCCTGCAGGGCCTGAGGGACCAGAGAGTCACATTAAAGGTGGGGGCATCATTTTTTACCAGAAAGACCCCACGTTTTTCTGTTTTTATGCTGATCAGGCTAAGTAAAATCAAAATATGTGTTGTTTCAGTACGTTGCTCTGAACTGAGGATGCTGGAAAAGCCCAAACTTCATTTAAACAACCTGAAATCTTTACATTTCACCATCCTGTTAGTAATACCTTTAAGATTTCTTGGGGCTGGCTGGCTTTCACCTGCAGGGCAGCATCTGGAGTGCTGAATGTTATGTTTCGTGCCATTATGTTTGTTTTTCTTTGGTTGATTGTTGTTTTTATGTTCAGGTTCAGGAGGGGCAATAACTGGCTGGCAGGGAGATGTTGGTTCAGATGAACATTACTCAGAGCAGCCACAAAACTGGTGTAGAGCACTTGTGATTAAGATTAGTACTAAAGACAATGCAACTCAGCAGTCCCTCCTTCCCTACTAACAGCTGCATTTCTGCATGTCTCTTCATAGCAAATACTTGTCTCTTATTTTATATGAGCTCAAAGTGATGTTAATTTTTGAGTGAAAAGCTCAAGGACACAAAAAACTTTTTAATAAGAAGTATGTGGGGAGAGACTGGATTTCTGAAAAATGGGGAGAAATCCCTGCCTGTTGTATTAATCTTCTGATGTGGATAACTACTGTTGTCAGTTTTGTGACACTGCTTTGTTTTGGGGTGTATTTGCGAGATTTAGGCATTTTTAATGACATAAATCCCAGATTTGGTCAGGTCTGTCCCACCTGCAGCTCCATGGTGTGTCAGGCAGCACAAGCCTGGTCTGCACTCCAGCTGGCACTCGGGGAGCTGAGCTGGGTGTGCATGGGCACTTTGCTATCCTGAGCCCAAGGTTGCAGGCTGCCTGGTGTTTCCTGAGCACAGGACCAGCACAGCGTCCAAAGGGGCTGCAGCTCTTTTTCTGTTCCCTAGTTTGGTGACCAGGCCCTGAGGAGGAGGCACATCCCACCACAGGTCAGGAGGGCTCACCAGTGCATAGAGGAGCCCTGGCAGGACCTGGTGCCCTGCAGAGATGAGGAAATGCTGTTTCTTGTAGTAGCCCCAGTCCCGTGTGGCTGCCTTTGCTGGCTGGCTGGCAGTGACTGCCTGGTTCCTGCTGGATCTCCCTGGGCCCCCTGGCTCTCCTCCAGCCTTTGCCAGGCACGTGAGCTCTGGGCCAGCCCTGCAGCAGGGAATTGCTGGGTGTCTGTCCCTGGCTGCTGATAAACACAGGGTGTGCTTTTGGGGCCATGTTGTTCCTGGGTATTCAGGAGTATGTTACTTCTCCCTCACGGGTAAGGAAATGTCTGTTTGTGTTCCTTTTCCCCTTACTCAGTTTTTCCTACACTGACACAGACTTTGTTGCCTGAGAACATCTGGTAGAAGCAGCTGATAGAGAGACAGCTTACAAAGATAAATGGGTTCATGTGGAATCGTGGAATATCCCATGTTGGAAGGGCTTCCTAAGGATCATCGAGTCCACACACAGACACCCCAACAGTCCCACCCTGTGCATCCCTGGGAGCAGTGTCCAAACACTCCTGGAGCTCTGGCAGCCTTGGGGCTGTGACCATTCCCTGGGGAGCCTGGGCAGTGCCTCACTACCCACTGCAGGAAGATCCTTTTTCTGATATTCAGCCTAAACCACCCCATGCACAGCTCCAGCCACTCCCTCAGGTCCTGTCCCTGTCACAGGGCAGAGATTGGAGCTGTCCCTCAGGAGGAGCTGCAGCGTCCACTGAGCTCTGCCCTCAGTCTCTTCCACCTGAACAAACCAAGTGCCCTCAGTAGCGCCTCCTATGGCTCCTCCAGACTCTTCCCCCTCCATCCTTTGGACACCAATAGCTTTATTCTCTGTAATTTTGGGGATTTTGGATATAAATAGACAGGTATGGAATGAGTATTCCCAGATTGTCACTTTAACCGATCCAGTTGTACAATTCCACTGTTCCATGACTGCAAGAATTGAAGAGTTTTCCCTTTCTATTGTTTGCTTTCATTTTAAAGCTTCATATTTGGTTTCTGTTCTGCCAGCAAGGTTTGGTTTTGTTCTGAAGCTGTGTGAAAGGATTCTGCAGGGACAGGAAAGTGCTGAGCCTCAGAGCAGTCTGTAGGGGGTTAATAGGTGTGGGAAATGAAGGAGAAAATGGATTATATGGGACTGGCAGAGGCACAACCTGACTTCAGGGAAGAGCCTGAACTGCCTTGAATACAAGATGCTGATGATGTAGTTTGGTAGTGCAAATCTGTGTTTTATGGACTGAGGGACTTTTGCATGTGTGTAGTTGATCTAAATTCTGTCCTTGGAGAGCCTTCCTGATCTTGAGTCAGGTTAATACTCAAAAGAGTTCCCAATTTTCACATTTTGTACTCTTCTGACACCAAAGATAATGTGGACTGAAGGAAAGAGGGTGAAGTTTTTATTTCAAAGTGAAAGCATGGAATTCAGCACTGTGATGGGAATCTGTGCTGTTGACCTGGCTCAGAGATGAACCCAGTGTTAGAGCATCCTGAAGTGGGGTGTTCTGTCAGGGACAGCCCAGATGTCCCCGTGAGGGACTGTCCCTTGTCCCTGGTGGGGCAGGGCCCCTCCTGGCAGTTTTCCTGTGCACATGTGGGTGTGAGGAGGGTCCTGGCTGGTGTCTGGCTGTGGCTCAGTGCTCTGCCAGCCCACAGGTGGGTCACAGTGTCCAGCTTTTCTGGAAAGGTCCTTCTCACCTCCTGTGCCATCGGGACTCTGCAGCCCTGAGTCCTTTCCCTTCTCCGCACTCAGGGCAATATCCCACCCTGACTTGTGCCTGGAGCATATCTCTGTGTCTGTATTTCATACTGTTTCCTCCAACCACTGCCCTGAAATAAAGCAGGAGAATTCCTGTTGTGTCCCTGCTGCTGATGTAATGGTGGAATCCACATTCCCAATAATACCAAGTGTCCTGTCTGCAGCACCCTGTGCTATTCTGTGGAAGGATTTCAGGAAATGGCATTAATTACACATTTCTCTGCCTTTTTTCTGCCATTTACCTTGCAAATGTCTGGACCTTCTCCATTGGTATGAACTGAACACTTCAGCAAGGGGAGCTCCGCACAAAACCTTGGCTGGTCAGAGCTGGAAGCTCTTTTTAGAGTGTGACTGGAACAGGACCAGGAAAACTCTTACTCCTCCCTAAGGAGTGCATTTTTCTGATACACTTTTTATCTTGTCTCTGTCCAGACAGATTGTCCTTAACCACGTTCCTGTTCGTGTGTATGAATTAATTAGTCCAAACATCCAGTTGTTTCCAGGGTCCTATGGCCACCTCCTCTGGAATGGTAGGGATGGTTGGCTGAGAGAAGTTCCATGGATTAGAATCCATCACTCACCACCCATGACGAAATACTTTTAGACTGTGAAATAAGAAGGCTCAGAGCATGAGTGTGATTGTGTCTTTGCTGTGCTGTTCACCTCAGGGCACTCACAAGAAGATCCTGGACGTTGCCAACATGCTGGGCCTGTCCAACACAGTGATGCGGCTGATCGAGAAACGCGCCTTCCAGGACAAGTTCCTCATGCTGGGGGGGATGGCCGTGACCTGCCTCATCATGTTCCTTGTCGTGCAGTACCTGACATGAGCTGCTGAACTCCTGCAAGAGAACTGCCTCCAGGACTGACTTTCCTCTGGGTGCTGCTTTGGATGAGCCCTTGGACTTCAGAGTTTACAAATCCCACTTGGACAGTGTCACATGGAAAGCACGTCAGGAAATGGATGTGTCTGGGGATGCTGTGCTTGAGAATGGCCCTGTGAAAATAACCCCTGGCCTTTACTGCTCTCCCCTCAAGCCTGTAGGTTTAATGGTCTGGTTAATAGGAAGCAGAAGTGAACATTGTGCCCAGCTGTGGCAAGGCAGGAATGCCCCTTTGGGCACACAGGGATGGGAGGATGCAGAGGCACAGCCTACGGTGCAGCGAGTCTTTCCTGTGCTGGCCAGCACTAACCTGACCCCCGCACTTTGCAGTGCAAGAATGGCACAGAGAATTTCAGTGTTCACGGGCCTGAGTTCAGTCTGTGGGACTGAGTCTGCAAAAAGACTTGGGAAGTGAAGGGCTCCCATCTGTGGTTCCATTTGTTTGGAGGAGGAGGATGTGTGGGGAAGAGTCTTAGAGCACGGTTATAACCTCAGTTAGCTTCACACACAGTATTAACCAGCACAGATCTCTCTGGTTTAGGCTGAAATGCTGCTCTGCTCATCTGAGGGATGTTCTGGTACCTTTCTCTGCCCTGCTGCTTCCCAGGGGATGCTGAGTGCTGTGCTCCCTCCTGCTTCCACTAGGATGCACATCAGGCCTGTGGCATCTCCCTGGGCCTCCTGCCAAATCCAACCTCCAAAACTGACATTTCTAATGCTGGAGCACAGAGGTTTGGGGAGCTGTGTTCATTTCCTGAGGTGCTGGTTGGGTTTGGGGCTCTGGAGCTGGAACTTCTGGGTGGATGGAGCAGGTGAGTCCCCCTGTACTCTGTGGAAGTGTGGGATTGTTCGCAGAGCTGGAACGGGTTCTTCACACCAGAGGAATGGTGGCATCAGCACAGCAGGCCTGGCACTGAGAATCAGCTTGGTCAGGAGAGCTTCCTCAAGTTTGTGCCTTGGGATGGTGACGTCCCCATCCTTGGGGTGTTCCCTGTGGTACCCTTTGCCCCTGTGGAGTTACTGGGAAAGACACCCAGACGTGTCACCTCCCTGGGGTGGTGCTGGCTGGGATTCATCTCCTTGGGGTCATTCCCTGTCTCAGTGAAACACTGGAGCTGTGAGAGCTTTGTCTCAGTCTGGCACTGCTTCCCCTGCAGCCTGGGGGTGTCTGATAGAGGGGCCATCCTGGAATTTTGGGCATCATCCATTTCAATCACCCTACAGATGCATTCCCGTCCCCATGTGTGGCAAGTCGGGAGCATTCCCTGGTGTCTGACAGTGGCACAGATGTGTCATATCCAGAAGATGTGGCCTCGTGCTGGCAATTCCTTCCTTTTGTCCTGTCTGGAATGGTTGTGGGTCTCTGGATTAGTAACTAATCACAAGTTCTACATTCTGTCCTCACTATACTGAGCTTTGCTTTCATTATGTGGCCTGTTGCAAACTGGGAGAAAGGGTTTTAATAACTGAAAAAATTTTAGAAGGAATTTTAGGGAATGTGGGCAATGAGATAGGGCCATGCTGGTGACCAGAGCTGGGGTAGGGTCCAGCCAGACGCCTGGAGTGACCAGTGGCCCCTGTCCATGGGATTCTCCATGAGTTTGATACTTCTGAAGTGTTTCCTGCTCTTGGAGTTCCCCATTTGTCCAGGTTTTCCAAGGAAATAGTAGTAGAGGAAGGATGGAACTGGTTTTCATTTGAGCCCAAGGGAGTAAGGAATTATAAGGAAAAGAGGGAATCTGCAGCGATGGAGCATCTGTCTTGCTGTGTCTGTAACAGAAATTGTAAATCCAAATTTGCCTGACATTTATCTTGGGTATGCAATCTGATGGATTCAGCTGTTGAGAGCGCAGCTGAGCACATGAAAGGGGTCCCTGGCAAATTTCAGTTCTGATGAACTGATCCAATTCCACTTGATTTTACAGTGTTGAGGTTTAGAATTCAAGGCTGTCATTGTTTAAAGTTTCTGTGGTTGTGACCTGGTATAGCAGGTTTGTCTTACACCAAGGGACTCTGGCCAATCTCTTTCCTTTTGGGCTGTGGTAGGAGCTATAAGATACTTGGAACTGGATTTTTTTTTTTTCTGTTTCTGAGCCTAGCTTGGCATTTTAATAGATGTTTTTCTGTTGATTTATTTTGCCTTCTGGAGTCTCCTTGTCCCTGCGTAGGCTGATTTCCCCATGGTGAGCCAAGTGTCCTTGCTACCCATGGCACCCAAAGGTGACACGTGGGGCTTGAAGGAACCACCTGAAGAACTGGATTTGGGGACATGTGACATCAGACACATTTGTAGTGCCTGTAAAGTCCAAAGGGATTTCCAAGGGCATCTCAAGTGGTTTGTGTGAAACCCCAGAAGCTTCCATTGCAGTGGGACGTGGCAGGAACATGGGTGGTTCCTTCAAGCCCCACATCTCCCCTTTGGATGCAGTGGGAAATGAGCTGGAGTCCTGGTGGGATTGTGGTCCCCTTCAAAGGAAAGGAGCTGGAGCTGGAGCCCTGGAGGCTTTGCTGCTGTAGTTCAGTGGTGTTTCCTTCCTCACTGAACACCTCAGTTCTGCTTCCAAGCTCTGTGGCACTTCCAAGCTCTGGGGTGAGCTGCTCTCTCAGGAGGGGACTCCGTGGGAATTCACTTGCTTCTGGAATAAAACTTTTTACCAGTATTTTATACATAAAGGAGCAAGGGTGGGACGTGATTCATGTGATGTTCTGTAAATAAAGATTTTTTTTCAACCAAAGTTAAGCTTTTTTTACCTTAGCCAACATGTTGGGGCCAAAATAAACAAGCAGGACCAGTTCCAGGTCCTGGTTCGCTGTGGATGGAGGAGGGGTCTGCAGGGGAAGGGGCCAAGGGCGTGCTGTGGGTGGCTCCCATTTGGGTCACAGTAGGAAATGGGTCCCATTGCACTGGGGTTGGAAGGAGCAGGAGGCTGTGCTGGCAGTGCTGGACCTCACTGGTCAGACTGGTGGGATGTGACAGGCTTGGACAGACCCAGAGCTGGTGGGGGCTCAGAAGGGGGACTGGAAGTGGATGAGTGATGGAACAGGAGTGGGGAGGAGCTGGGGGCACATCCAGGCCCTTGCTGTGCTCTGCCTACCCCTCCTTAGGTCCTGAGAGGGGCCAGACTTTCCTTCTCTACCTGCCAGTGATGCAAGTGAGGGGCTTCTAATTAAGAATAGTGAAGGAAGAGTTTAGAGGGCCAGATATGGCTGTTGATAAAGAGATTGTAGATTTAAAATGTGAGATCAAGGGGTTGGATTATCTTCCTCTTGCTCTTACATGCTGTTTTGAAGTAATTCCAGTCCCCACAGCTACAAAACACTTACTAAATCAGAAAATACCCAGCAAAGAATGCAAAAAGTTGTCAGTTGCTGTATGCATGAACTTGATGCAGAGGTGGGACCAGCCTGTGGCAGTGCTGGGATGGGGCTGCACTGGGTGGGCCCCTGAGGGGCTTTGATACTGTGAGCAGCAGCTGGAAATGGGACTGATGCTTCAGGAGTGCGTTTGAATGTGAGTGAGCATGTGGAAGAAATCCAGGAAAGGTTATATGTCCTGGTCTCACCTGGGATTGAGTTAATTTTCTCCCCAGCAGCAGGTCCAGGGCTGTGTTTGGGATTCAGTATGGGAATGAAGTTGGTAACATGCAGATAATTTGTGTTTACTCTAAATCAAGGACTCTTCAGTTTCCCAGGCTCTGCCAGTGAGCAGAGGCTCAGGAGGCTGGGAGGGAGCAGGGACAGGACAGGTGACCCAAACTGGCCAAAGGGATATTCCACACCACAGAGAGTCATTCTGGGTATATAAACTGGGGGGGTGGGCTGGGAGGGGTCAGAGGTTGATGAACAACTGTACTGGCCAGAACTTGTCTGTCTTGGGTCTCTCTCCTTCCCTCCCTCATTTTATTATAATTATTAATTATATCTAACCCTGTTTCAATTATTAAACTGTTCTTATCTCACCTGAGACTTTTACTTTTTCCCACCGATTCCCCCATCTCCCTGCGTGGGGGGCAGGGAGTTGTGATGTTTAGTTGGTGGCTGTGGTTAAATCTGAGAGGGAAAAGTTAAACAAAGAGACTAAACCAGTCAGTATTTGAGCACTTAAGACCAGTGAAATGCAGGTATGTGCAGAACAGAGGGGGACATAATGAGTGATAAGAGATGATGATTGGGTGGGACGGAATTAATTTAGAAGGAAGATGGTGTAGATAAGTACCAGAGGATGTTTGTACTTGGCCTGGAACCCAAAGCCTGCTCTGTGTGCGGCTCTCCCTGTTCACTCTTCCTCAGGTTAACCCTGGAATGTCCGAGCACAAAGGGCTGTGTTCAATATCCACCTCCTTTAGTGCAACAGACAGCCCATGGTAACACTGCCTAGGAGGAAAACGTCTCTTCCTGGGCCATAACAGGTAAAGGTGTCGTGGTTTCCCAGCCCCGTGTAAAGGGAAAAGCTCTCTCAGCTCTCTGCTCCTGCCTCACTTTCTCTCCTCAAGGCCTGGGGGAGCCCCCTTCCCTCCCCAGCCCCCTGAGCTCTCCCTGCACCAGTCCCGGGGGATTCCTGGCAGGGAGTTTCCCTTTTTACCCCCAGGCATCGTTGGGCTCCTGTTCCACCACTCTTGGATATCTTTGTGCCTTGGCTTAGGGAGGGGAAGAGCCAAGAGAAAGGTGTGGGGAGAGGGGAATAAAGGATCAAAGTCATATCAATGTTCTGGAAATGAGCAGTAGAAATTAAAGTTCCTGGAGTTGCAAAATACAGGGCAGGAATATTGTCAGAGCCATTGGCTGTGCTGGACACAGCAAGAGGGAGCTGCTGCCCTGGGCCATTATGGGATGTCTGCATTGGGTGTGTAGGGATGGGGTCAGGAAAGCCAAGGCACAGATGGAACAGGACTTGGCAAGGGATATAGGTCAGAACAGAAGGGCCAAGGAGAGTGCACCATCCTGATGGAACGAAGGGACAAATGGTGGCAATGGACAGTGAGCAGGGGGTGTCCAGCCTGGAGAAGGGAAGGCTCCCAGGAGACCTCAGAGCTTCTTCCACTGCCTAAAGGGAGCTTACTAAAAAGAGAGTGATTTCTTACACAGGCAGTGATAGGACAAGATGAACAGTTTTTAACTAAAAGAGGAGAGATTTAGATTAGATGTTAGGAAGAAATTTTTTACTGCCCTTTTCAGAGAAATGGAGTCCATCCAGTTCCAACAGGCCAGGTGCTGAAAGAGTTGCCCCATAATCAAAGAATCAAAATCCTGCTGATGACACCAACCCTTGAGCCACTTGTTGATAGTGTGGACTCTCCCATTCCTCTCATCGTACTTCTCCACCACTAAAGGGACTGAACAGAACACTACCTGTACTCCTGTCCTGTCAACCACTCACCCCAATGCCCTAAACTCCCTCTTTATTGCCCTGATACTTCTCTTTTCAATCTCATCACTGCCAGCCTGGAGTATCAGCAGTGGGTAATAATCAGAGGGCTGAATCAGCCCAGGAAGCCTCTCAGTAATATCCCGTACCTGGGCCCCAGGAAGGCACCAGACCTTCCCTGTGGGATGGGTCTGGTCGACATATGGGGCCCTCTGTTCCCCTCAGAAGGGAGTCACCCACAACAACTACTCTTGTTTTTAATGTTCGAGGTAGTAATCTGACTGACTGATGAAGTGTAACTGGGAGGCTCACTGGGCAGATCATTTTCTTCTACATCATCTAAAATAAATGAAGGTGGAGAGGAAAGCTCCCCACGTCAGCACTTACTGACTCCAAAGAAAGGCAAGCGCAGGGCATTTGTAACATTTTTAATCTAAATTGCCAACAAGAACCTTTACATAAATTGACAGTATTTTAAAAGAATCCTAATTTTGCACATTCCAATGTATTATTTTCTAGTAGTAGTATACAGATGGTGTAATGTGGAGCACTATGAGCCCATGGAACCGGGGTCGGCTATGGTTCATTGGAGGGACAAGCCCTTGGGTGAGGACCAACCCCTAGTTGTGTGACAAGAAAAGTCTCTCCCAGGATGCACTGCAGTTCTATGCAAATGTACCCCAGTTCTATCTCCCCAGTTGGTTTGTCCACCTCCCTGCCTCTTTATACCTCGTATGTCCAAGCCCTAGGATGTTCTGCCTTCCCCGGTCCCCTCTTGGCCCTGGCTCTCGAACCACTCTCTCCCTATCCTCCCACTGGCCCCTCCTGTGTAGCACCTCTGAGCCCTCAGATTATTGGCCCTGATGTTTCCTCCACCCCTACCTTCCTTGTATAAAACCCCTGGACCCTCCCATTGTTCTGGTTCTTTATCCCTGGACCCCTTCACGTGTGGCTGCAATAAACCCTGTGGAACTCCATACGAGAACCCTTCTCCTTTCTTTTCCTCAGAAGATGACAGAGCCATGCAGTGTGTGTGTTCTCGTCGCTCTGTGTGCCTGTGACGCCGAGCGGCTCCTTGCTGGAGGCGCTTCTGGAAGGCTGCGGCACCTTACCAGCCACCCACCACCACAAGAGTGGAAATCCAGTCTTTAGAGGAAAATATGAAGGCATTAATCTCTTTCTAGACAAACACCATGTCTGGCTTCTTAACTGTTTATGGTTGTTTATTTAGATCCCATTTTGTACTTTGCATGTTTAGAAATACACTGCTTGATTTTCAGTCCTAAACACGTATTTTTACTGATTTAAACCATTCCTACTTCTTTCTTCCCCTCCCCCAATATAGAACAGGTACCTGAGAGCTCTCAAACACGTTTTAAGCATTAGGAAACTGCAAAACTCTAACGGGAACTGGAAAAGCACCTCAGTGTCCTCCTGAAACTTCTCCTGTTTGGAGCTGTATGTGATGTAAGGAGCTTGCAAAGGATTCTCTGTTAAGGTCTGCCTGGGGACGCCCCTCACACAGGAGACAAAGGTAAGGCCTAAGGTGACAAATGCAAGGCTGAAGGTGTGAAGGTGCAGAAGTTAAGATCAGGATGCTCTCAAGGCAGCCTCTGTAAATGACAACGTGGTTTAAAACCCATCCTGAACACTTGCCATACCCTGAGTGGACAAACTCAGACTCCAACAAGGTAAAAACAAAAACTGCATGCACAGAGAAAATACTTCTAAGTTTGACTGCTCCACATTATTTTAATCTCAGCCTCTTCACTGACTGGAGAAACTGAGCACTGACTTGGTGCTCTCCAGGCTGTACACAGGCCCTCAAACACAACTTCTGGAGCCTCAGTTGCAGGGAGTTTGCTGCAGCTCTCCAGCAAACAGCCAAAACTTCTCCCAAATGTCCAGCAGAAGTTCCACATAATCCCTCCAGGCTTCCTGAGAACAGCAAGATGCTTAAGACAGAGGGTAGAAATTCCCAGAAGTTGCTGTTGGGTGGTTCCTGACTTCCACTGAAGTGGGACTGGCACAGTTTCAGCTGTGCCAGGCCTGAATTCTCCCAAATCTGCCATTCCTGCAGGACATTCCCCCTCCCATTCCTGCATCTGCTGTTTGCAGTTCGCACTGACCATGAGCACTCAGCTCCTAAGGGGCTCCTCCATGTGCACACACTTATTTTGAACTGTCAAGCAAAGGGACAAAATTCTGGGGGGTATTTTCAGCCCCTCAAACTGTTCTGTTTCCCACTATTACTTCTCTAGTTAGGAACTTAATCAGACCCTACCTCCCCTACTTAAAACCACTCCCTCAGTCCCCACTCCTTAAAACCCTTCTGAAGGGTCTCCTGCTGTTTCCCAGTCTCTGGAGCACACAGAACAACCTCACAGATCATCACCTGCCATTTGACAAGTGAACCAACAGACTTCCCAATTCCTACGTTTCTCCTGTTCACAGGAGTTACCATGACCTGGGGCTACGCAGAGAAGGTTTCTGAGTCTGTATAAATTTATCAGTCTATTTTTTCAAGAACAGTAATAAAATTCACTAAGTAAAGGTGAGGGTAACTTTTAAAACAAGTGCTTGGGGGAAACATCTGGCAACCAAGGACAGTTCCACATATTCAAACGTTACAAGAAACACATTATGCAACAAAAGCCAACAAGTTCTGCCAACAAGTCCAGAGCGTGTCTGTCACCTGGAGGAGCTCTCCTGTCCAAATCAGAGAGACACTTACTGCTGGGGCAAAACCAGGTTCCAGGGGGAGCGACCAATACTCCGAATTCTGAAAAGGGCAAGATAAAATTTTTGCACAAGATGGACTATGATAAAACAACTTCCCCCATTCCCCCAAGGGACAGTGGCCTCTGCAAAGGCAGCAACAAGGCTTGTCTACAACTGACAGTTCAGTTTGGTTTGGCACATTCAGCCCAGCACTGTGGCAACTTGCACAGTCCCTGTCTGTGCAGGAGCTGTGTCTGCAGTGCCCTGAGAGCACCAGGTTTAATTGCTCCCAGTGGGAATCAGGACAACTATTCTTCAAAGCATCTTTAAGCTGTTGCTTTGCTGCTAAAGGCAAATAGTAGTCTTTGATTTCAGCATTAGACACTTCCCTATGGGGAGGTCCTTCCCTCCCTCCCCCAGATGGAATTTGATAGCTTCTTCCCCCAGTGGTGCTGGTATAGGGAGCCCCTGATTCACCCCAGCTCTGATTTAGCTGGGCCTGACAGTGAACAGAGCACAAAGCAAAGAAACAATTTGGTTTAAGACAGGGGTAGGGTGGGGGGTGAAAGGGGATAATGGGGATGCTGTGGAGGGGCCTATTTAGAGAGACAGAGCAAATGTGGCTAAGAAGCAGCTCTGCCTAACCTGGGCCACAGGAATGGAGCAAGGAAAGAATAGAGAGGATGCTTCAAAGGAAGGACACAGAGGATGATCCGAGCAGCAGATTCCCTCAGACACTGCTCTCAAGAGGCAGCTGTTCCATACAACCCCTCCTGTCCATGCAGTGGGAGCCACAAAGTGCTGCTACAGCCAGAGATTTCAGGAGCTATCCCCAGCTCTGGACTGACAGTGCCAAAGCCCCATGCTCAGTACTCACAGTCCTGCAGACATAGTGTATGGGAGGGTCTCGGGGGGCCGCATCCGTGAGGGCAAGGAGTTGTTCTGGTCACTGATGGTGCTGGAATTAAGTGGCTTTGGTTACTTCTGGCAAATGCAGTGGCTCACATTTATGCAGTTTACTGCAGCAGGGCCCTAGGGGATGCTGCTGTGCTACCATGGCAGTGCTGCTGAGGAGAGCTGGATGTGCTCTGAACACTCAAAGGTCTGTTTTACCAGCCAGTGCTGCTGTCAGTGCCTATGGAAGAGCTCACACAGAACTCAGAGCTGCCAGGGGCAGGAGTGTTGCTGAACCTTAAATGAACCCATTAGATAAACTTTAAAACACCTTGGGCAGCTCTGGTGGTGCCACCACATCCTGCAGCCAGCCCACAGTCAGTGAAACCAGCCAGGGCAACCCCTTCCAGTTGACAGCTGGGCACTGAGCTCCTCACTCCCCTGCCCCAAACTGTGATCACACTTTGGAAAGGGCATGAGAGAAGGATTCTGCCAGGCCCCAGGAGGCAGGAGCTCACAAGGATATCCCCAAGGATTCACAGGGAGCACAAGGTGTGACCACCTTTCTCCCTTGCGCATTGTTCAGACATTCATTAGTCCCTGAACACAGGCAGGAAGAGCAGCCTGCTACAGGCACACAGTATCTGTGCTCCTGAGGGTTTCCTTCTCTGGTCCAGGCCATATGAGGAAGCAAGTCACACTGAACCAGCAGCATCTCTCCTCCCAGGGCTGTACAGCAGCAAAGGCAGCTCCTGTCCAGCCATCCAGGTGAGGCTAGGCAGAAGGCTCCAATATTCCTTTAAACAAACACTGGTGTAAAGGATCAAACCCACATTCCCTACCTGTTTAGGGCAGAGTTGATTACACCCCACACAAAAGTAGACTCAGATTGCTCCAGCAACTCTGTGAAAGAAAGCAGATGTTGTGGCTCAGAACTAGGAAACCCCAGAAACCACCATCAGATCCGTGGCTTAAATGGCTTCCCACTGCGAGAAGGCAGGGTTAGATGGGATATTGGGAAGGAATTGTTCCCTGTGAGGGTAGGGAAGCCCTGGCACAGGGTGCCCAGAGAAGCTGTGGCTGTCCCTGGATCCCTGGAAGTGTCCAAGGCCAGGTTGGACAGAGCTTGGAGCAACCTGGGATAGTGGAAGGGGTCCGGGCCCATGAAATGAGATGAACTTAAAGGTACCATCCAAGCAAAACCATTCAGGGATCCTGTGATTCTATGATCAGGAATATCTGTCATATTTTTACACGTTCAAGAGGGAGGAAAAATTGACCTATGGTGAATGCTTCTGCTTCACTGAGGAAGCAGAAGCAATATTTCCATTGCTATCACTGCATATAAAGGCGCAAACGCTCTTATGAGAGGAAGGGATGCTAGGAAATCTCTCCCCATGCTCGTTCCGGCATGCATTTTGGATTGTTCTCTATACCAAGCCAAGCCTGTTGGGTGGAGAGATCCAGGTTCTCAGGAACAAGCATAAGCAAAGTGTCCTACAAGGCAGCCCTGAGTGAACAGCACTGCTGGTCTCACACTGTCCCCAGAGGAGCTGGAAGACATGGTGAGGGAAAAAGCAGCAGATGGGGGAATTCCTCACCTGTTTCCCAGTCTTCACCACACGGAGGTGCCTGCCACGTGCTCTCATTATTCAGCTGCTCCTGCAGGGGCTCATAGCACCAGCTCACTTCAGGGAGAGAGAAAATGCAGTGACCAGGAGTCCTTAAATCCATTAAACACTTTGGTTTAAGCTGTAAAACATCTCCGGGCTTTAGAGGAAGCCCCACCCAATGCAAACAGGTGACAGGGGACCGCTGAAATCCAGCAACTTCAAATTTGCCTTTTTCAATGAAAAAGAGAAGACTCTGCTCCCCGGAATTTAGAGCAGGAATGCTGGAGTGAAGAGGAAACCTGCTGACATGGGTGCAGGCATCCCTGCCTGTGCACCTCCACAGAAGATAGAAAACTGTGTGCTCTGTGGTGTGCAAGAGTTAAAGGGAGATCAGCTCTGCAAGAGGGGCAGCCCATCCTTGTGGCCATTAATGCATCCCACCCCTCTTTCCAGAGGCACTTCCTGCATGGTTTTGGGTAAAACCTTTATATTCAACAAGCCTGGTAACAAAATACATGCAAGGCCTACCCCAGAGCATCTGCCATATTCTCAAGCAACTGCCCAATAAAGCCAAGCAAATGAGATCAAGTTTCCCCAAAGCTGCTGTGTCACACAAAACTACAGACAACAATTTGCCTCCCACTTTTGGGTTATTCCGCAAGGAGATCTCAGTCCCCAGGGTGCACAGACACCTGGGAGCACAGGGGTTCTCTTACCCACATCCTGCTCCATGAAGGCTTTGTCGTTACACTTCATGATGTGGTTGCTGAGGTCAGCCTGAGGAACCAGGTGACGAGCGTTGAAGGGGCACGTGGCCAATTTCTTTGCAATTTCAGGGTTGCTCTAGACAAGGAAAAACCAACATTGTGTGCCACATCTCTCAAATTCACTTACCTCTTGTTGATACATAGGAAAAAAAAACACTGGGATATTTGGTGTTTCTTTAAAAAATACAATAATAAATAAGAAATTGCAATGTATTGGTCACTCACTAAAACCAAAAGGGGAAATGAACACAACTGTTTTTCCAAACACAATTCACAGACACTGAGATACGCTGACTGAAGTGAAACAGACCCTCACCAAACTCCCTACAGTTCCCAGCAGTGCTGGTGATACGACTGCATGTCTTAAGCACAAATGAAACCATTTCAAAACCAATAGGGGAGAGACATCAGGCAAATCAACTCTTCAGATACATTTTAACTAAATGGGCACACAGGCAGAGAAATTCTGTAAACCTTTTAGAAGAGCCCGGAAGCTGGCAGCATTCTACCTGGATTTCCATTAGGCCAGGCACCAGTTCTAGTGGCAGAGCTCAGCTGTCACTACAGTAAATTATCTCCTGCAAGTGACAGAGCATTACTGGGAAAACCCTACCTCTGCCACTGGACCAGTGGCTGCCTGGCTCAGCTGGTTGGGGATCAGACTAACAGCCGAGGCAGAAATGCTCCACCACTGCTGACCCCTGACACCCAAGGCCCTTGGCACTCCCTGCCTGGTACAGCTGGGTCTGCCATGTCCACATGTATCCATCACTGCTGTCACCTGGCATGAGCGAGTGGCTTCCCACTGCCAGAGGGCAGGTTAGGTGGGATATTGGGAAAGAATTCCTCTCTGAGAGGGTGGGGAGGCCCTGGCACAGGTTCCCAGAGAAGTTGTGGCTACCCCTGGATCCCTGGAAGTGTCCAAGGCCAGGCTGGCCTTGGGAGCAATCTGGGACAGTGGAATGTCCCTGTCCATGGCAGGGGCTGGCACTGGATGGGCTTTAAGGTCCCTTCCCATCCACACCATCCTCTGCATAAGGAGTGCAAAGGAAACTCAACAAACTTGTCCCAAGCAAGAGGGACAATCTCCACCCACACCCTTGCCACTGCAGGTAACACTGTGGCATTTTCAGATGGACCAGTGACAATCCCTATGCTCCTCTGCTAATTAGCACATCTTCTGCTAATTACTTAGACACTGACTTTATCTGTTTGATGATCACTACCTTACCACATCGTCCTAACTAGGAAACTTCCCCAGACTCTCTGGTCATCACTTAGGCAACACCAGGACAAAACCAACAATATGCTTAAAGGTTTGCTTGCTAACCCTATTCACCCAGCTCACATGCACACTCCTGCCAAAATATGCAGGGACTCAACACATTTCAGCCCTCTTGAATGTTTGGTACTTGCCACTTAGCTCTACCCCTTACTTTCACTTGGTAATTAATATTTTTAAGGCTCTACTTCCACCAAAATGAATTTATTATACTGATGCTGGGACATGCTGCCTACAACTGCATCTTAAGTGGAAGGCACAGCAATGCTGGACTGTTTTTAATTAAAAACACACTGTCAAGCTTAAAAAGGGGACAATCAGGTTTTCAAAGTCTCAGAAAAAACCCCAAAGCTCAGAAGGTTTAAAGAAACCCAATCATGAGGGCAACAGAGGAGAACAGAAGGAGGAGTGTGTCCTATGAAATGATTTGTAATCAAATTCTTGATTAAAGATGGAGAGGGGAATAAAGCTCTCCCAAATGTGCTGAGCCCAGGATGTGCAAGTCCTGCCAGATGCCGATGAAACAGCTGTTGGCAAAACAAAAGTGCCCAACCCTGCAGTTAAAGAGTGCACTTCAACATCACAGCACTCGTGCTCTGAAGGGCCCAGAGGAGTGCACAGAACTCCAACAGAGTCAGAGTCCTCTATTCAGCTGAAAGTGGAAAAATGAATCTGACCTTCCTGTGAGCTGCTGGAAGAGACCAGAGCCTCCTCCCTGAACTAACCATGAAGGATCTCTGTCTCCTTCCAACAGAGCCAGACTGGTCTTGGGTGAATCCATGTGTGCCTGGAGCTACTACTGAACAAATTATGAAGTTATATGAAATCAAAGTTAAAGAGGGCTGCTTGTCAGGAACTGCAGTAACACAGGCTGTATTTGCATGCACAGAGTCACTCAGTCACTGCCTGTCCAGCTCACCTCCTTACACTTCACCAGGTGGTAGGGAAACCGCCGTGCTCTGATCCAATGGTGTTTAACCAACGGGCACTGGATTAACCTCTCTGGATCCAACAGATCTGATGGAACAGGAGGACAGAGAAAAGCATCTGGTTAGAAAAACAACAATCACTCACACGGTGCACTGGGGAAAACCCCACACCACCACATCAGGGCTGTGATCTGAGGGAGTTAAACCAGTTGGTCTTAGTTTTAAACCATTCATTAAGGCAGGCACCTGCTTTGCATAACTAAATTAAATAAACTTGAAGCTCTTATAACTGGGACATTAGTTAAAACAGAGGAGAGTCAGCACCACTGAGTGTAATAACTCTTTAGGTTACCTTACTAGGGAGGCAACCACCCTGACTCCCAAGGAAATCCAGGAGCACTTTCCAGCTCTTCTGGAGGAGGATCAGTGGGATCATGTCACACTCACCAGCTCCTTCAGCAGCTGAACCAAATCTTTTTTCCATCAACAGCTTGTTTTGCTGGAGGCAGAATATGAGGGAACTCAAGTTACATTCTAGAGGTAGCAGTGTGCCTAACATGGTACATGAGACTCTGAATGAAACTTTTAATCATGTAATTATTTAGGAGCTGAGGCATTACTAAACCAGCAAAAACACTGAGGAACAAACATACTGAACAGTAAAGCAGTGTGAGTCCATGCATACATAATATTTGTCTAGAAAATATATTAAAATATAAATATTAATAAATATGTGTATTCTCAATGAGGAAGAAAGGCAGCCAGGAGGAGACACAAGGCCCCACTACTGCCTGTGGGTCTGTCTGTGGGGTACACACAAGGGAGCTTGGGCTGCTCCCACCCTTTCTGCTCTGCCACTCTTGCTGCCCAGGCTTTCAGCACATCTAGGATTTGATTATGCAGGAGCTAAAACAGCTCAAGGCACTGGCTGCTGCTGCTGCCTCTGCCCTCCTCTCTCACACACGTGGCTCCATCAGGCCCCAGGCTGGCAGTTGTTAAAATGCTGTTCCAGAAGTCCCAATAAGCAGAAGTCATGCCGAGAGGCACTTGGAAGGAGAAGGGACAGGCCGGATCCTCGTTTCCATCTGGGCTGTGCAGTGCTGCTGCCTCTGAGCACCTCTCACTTCAACAGCCCACTCAAGGCATCAGAGCAGCTGAAAACCCACCTGGTTTTGCATTGTCCCAACTGCCCCTCGAAGAGCAATAACAAGTGGTTTTGTCACCAAAAAGGTTTAAAATAAAACTCTCTAACACTGTAATTTCAGTATTAGAAAGCAGCATTACTCTATTTTGGCACCAGGTGCATGCGGGATACTCCTTCAAACATCCCCTCCTCCCCCGTCTCCTTGAATGCATTCCAGCTATGGGGTCTAGCCAAGATACACCTTTTATCAGGCACAGTCTTTATTCTCACGGCTAAGATACCCACTTGAGCACATTAATCACTGATATATGTAAATACAGGATCAAGCGGATGGTGTTTAAGGAATTCACAATTCACAAGTTAAGAGATTTTTCCAGTAGCTTCCCTCTCTGAACTGGCTCCACACAAGACCGACTGCGTTGCCAATGAAGGGCAGGGAACAGAGACGAGCACCGGAGAAAGAGCAGAGCCCTCAGCACCTCATGTCCAGCACCAAACACCAGCAGCACAGCAGCGGCTTGGGCAACCGGGCAGCTGTAATTTATACACGGCTAAAAGCACCAAAGGCACCGCAAGAATACCACATGCAGGGAAATCCTTCCACCTGTCCCTGTCCACGCTGCATTGAAACGGACCCCAAAACCACCTGGAGCGGCTGAGCCAGGAGACACAGGTGAAAGCCACGCTCGAACCAAAGTCGCTTTTTCAGTCAAATCCTGCATGCCGGACCCCACCCGCACTAGCTGCACCTGGTGTGGCGACTCGGGCTGGAATCAGCGAGAGGGCCCATGGCGGCCCGCCCGGCTCGGGCACTGGGCACGGGGACGGACCTGGCCCGAGAAGGGGCAGACCCGGCCCGAGGTTGGGGACGGGCCCCGGCCCGAGGGGGAACAGACCCCGCTGGCGCGAGTGTGGTCCCGGGCCTGCCCGCAGCCGACGAGCGCTCTCCCCGTCCCTCCCCAACCACACCTCAAGTCTCACCCAAGTCCTCCTCGAGCTCCATGGCGGGACGCGCTCCGGGGCCGGGTGTGGGCTCAGCTGCGGAGCTTGGCCGGGTCCGCTCCGGGTCGGGCAGTGGGGCCGAGTCCGCCTCCGCCTCAGGGCTGGCTGTGGGGCCGGGCCG
>WEKY01056888.1:0-16935 GCA_013390045.1 Picathartes gymnocephalus | reverse complement strand
GGCAAGATTCTTTCTCTTGTGCCCAAATTTCTTTAATAACATAGTATTTTTAAGTAGTCTATTTAGCTATCAAGTAACAGGAATAGGTAGTAAACCTGTACTGTAGGACATATTCTTAATAGCTATGATTAGTTTTACAACTAAACATTATAACGGGAACAAGTGTAACCATGACTTACTCAGAATAAAAAAGATGAATGAGAAAAAATAGATTAATATATATCCAATATTAATAATGTTTCTATAATTAATTTACATAAAATATGCTTATTGTATGTTTACCACACTGTTAAGCTTCATATGATGACAATTCAAAACTATGAAATGCAACTCGAAAGTAAAATACTGAATTAAAACCGGATCCAAACCTCCTTAACGTAAAAGACTTTTGGATAGAAAGACAAAAGAAAATTAAAATATTTTTTGCCCTCTTTTTCCAGTGGTCTGATGAGCAGTAATTTGTTTTAAACAGTGATTAATTATTCTAATCTTTTTCGAAAAAGGTGATTCATAAAGCAGAAGATTAGTAGAAGATACAAAATTATTGTTTGTTTGTTTTTTTTCTTCTTGAAAGCTGGCATAGTTATTATCCCTCCTTCCAAGTTCCTGTACTTGTCTGTAAACTTCTTAAAACATATGATTGTTTCAGGAGAGTTCTTATGGTCCTTGTCAGGTGCTGAAATTCTGTTTCATTCTCACTGTGTATCTTCACCCTGTAAGAAATTCTCGACACCTAAGAAAGGAGCATTTTCCCTGAAACTTGCCAACACAGCTCTAAGCACCAGTTCCTGGACAATTACAGTATGCCAAGATACAGAGATAAGCTACATTTCCTCAGTGCAGGTATAAAGAGCAGCAAAAGGGAGTCATCAAGAAAGTTTACTATTCAGGAAGAGTCAGTCACTGATTTAATTAGTACATTGAGATTGTGGAACCATACTTAATAGGTATTAAAGACTTTTTTAGATGTATGGTATTTGGAAGTCTAGTAGAAATTTTCACTGGGAGGAAGCTGCTGGACCAATAAATCATTTAAGTCACTTGATTGTGGTTTATTTTCCTTTTTCCTTCTCCCTAACCACATTTTCCTCTCTGAGAAATTTGAAAAAAGTTTCTGCTTTTTTTTTTTTTTTTGCTTTAATATTGTGACTCACTGGCTGATCAGAGGCCTTTCGGAGCTTGCTTCTGGCCAACATCTTTTGCTGAGATACTTGGGGAATATATGGGAACTATTTGTTTCTAATTATACATCTTAAAGGTCATTGCTGGCTTTTCTTACAGAGCTTCAATTCCTCCTTTTTTTCTAGAAAAATATCAGTTGAATATTCTTCAGCTCTGCATTTTCTTTTTTGACATTGTGCTTTTTCCACCACTTAAATTATTACACCATGAAGGACAATGTGTATGTCAAAATGTAGGTATGTATTTCAATTATTTCAAAAATATAACAAGATTCCTTCATTCTGATTATTGTACTTCTTAGTGGTGTCGATGACTTGGAAAACAATCTCTTTGGAGATCTTTCTGTGTCCCTTATTTTCTGCTTCCCCTCTGAAAGGTGTTAAACATACAGACTGGTCTTGTAATTCTATAAAAATAGTTTAGATGCAATGCAGTCTCCTTGGAAAGAATCTGTGGGGGGTTTTTTTTAATGTAATATTATCTCTTTTTCCCATCTATTTTATTTTTAGTTTTTCCATCTTTTTGCTGTAAGTGTTCTAGGATTTTTTTCCTATTGCAAAAATCTCAGAAAAAATGCAAACCAGTCAGCTGTGAATGTTTACCCTGATTTGATCTACAACCCTTGCTCTGCTAAATCTTCTGTTGTGTGTGAACCATAGGCTTCAATATTAATGATATACTACTTGTATGTTTTGCTGTGTCAGAATTGGCAGTAGGAAATTATTCTCCCACCCATTATTAATGTGGCTTTAGGAGGAAAATATTTCCTGTTATACATTAATATTTTGAGTTTCATTCAAATATATATCAACTTACATTAAATATGATCAGTTTGCAGGAATGAGCCTCAAACATATTTATTTCACCATAGGGCATGCTATGTGCAGAGGCAGAGCAGAGACCCATTGGATAAATTTTCTATAGAAATGCTGTAATTGTTCTAAAGGATTCCAAACGTGTTGATAAACATACAGCAGCTCTCATCTAGTGGCTCTCTCTACTCTAATAAATGTGGTTTTTTTCATAGTTGTTACATTTCTGAAGTATTTTAGTAATCCTTCATGATCAAGGATATTTTTATATAGTACAAGTCAGTTTTGTTAGATTACAAATGCAATGAATTCTTGTGTGGATTTTTGTTGTTTTACACTGGCGTATAGGAATACTCAGTGTCATTCTTAAGTGTTTTTCTTGTGTCTTGTCATTTTAACTAGGGTCTTTAATCTTATTTAAATGTCTAGTTTGTTCTGCCTCCATTTCTGATCTGTAATAAAATTAATAGATATGTCCCAATGTAAGGTAAAACATTGACATTTTTGAACACTATAAGCCAATAATTTTTTTTTCTCCATGGAAGAGATGGTGATTGATGACATTGCCAGGTATGCTTAGAACAATTTCTCTATCATGGAACAAAAATGTTTCATCTCTGCTTAACTGTTTCATTTTCTAATTAGGATGCTAACATCAGTGTGTCCCTTGTGTGTTTTTTCTCTTTGAACTATTCAATCTAGGTCATACCTTCTGCACCTTTCTGCATGGCACAGTAAAAATTAGACAAAGTTAGAATTAGATATAGGCTAAAATACCTAGAAATAATTTTAATAGTTATTGAGCTTAAACCTATGAATAGCCTACAAGGATTTACATTTGTATTCAGGCTCAGTTCCACAGCACATTAACTCATTTGCAACACTTAGTACCTTATAGCAATATTTCTATCCTGAGCTTGCTAACACTACATTAGATAATGTTTATATATATGAATGACTGTGAGCTGTTGGAGTGGTTTTTTGCACTTATTCACAATCACAAGTAACGGAAAGAATGGAAAAGAAGAAAAATTTGTGTGCAGATTATTTAAAAGGTTACAGCTTTGAAATAAGACTTAAGTAATCTTTAAGTTTCCCTTTGTTTCTCTAAAATATTATTTTTTTCAGATTTCAGAGCCTTCATAAACCAGCTTTGACTGCCTAAACTATACCCAGATAAAACTAAGAATCAAATTATGCTACAGGAAATTACCCCTTTGCAACTATCCCACAGACAAAAAAGATGAGTTAACAAAGAAATCCAATCATTGCATTGAACAATTACTATATTTAGGGCAGATTTCTATAGCAGTACTTATGTGCTTAATTCCCAATGATTTCAGTGAAGAGGTAGGGGGAGGACAGCACGTTGCACCAAGTCTTTTATGATAGCTGTCTCTGTAGAAAGAACCGTGCACTTTCCTATTTTAAACATCCAGGGCCAGAACCCATCGGAATGAAGATGTCGCTCACCTTGAAGAACAGGGAGGACATTATAAAACACATTCAAAACTTTTCAGGAAAAATAAAAGAATAATTGCACCAACAGCTTTTTGGAAAAAAGGTCATAGATTTAAACTGCAGTAAGAAAGCTTGAAGTTAGGTGAAAGAAATATGACAGTTTCCTTACAGTAATACCTACAAGGTATTGGTCAAATAAGGCTTTTAAGATTATGCAACAGTGCTTCTGACCGTCAGTGTGATATTGCATACAGCTGATGCTTCCTTAAAACAGGTTTGTCATCTAGATTACTCTTGAAGTTTCTTGTAACTGTGGTAGTTTAGCAACTATTGAAACATAAAAACAAAAACATCATCACAAAGAACTTAGGCAACCTGGATGATAACAAAGGCTGCCTTTTGTAACATCACAGAGAGTTTTAAGCTGGAAGGAACCTCTGGAGGTCATGTAGTGTAATCTTCCTCTGAAAGCAAGACCTTAGATTAGGTTTTCTGGGGCTCTGTCAAGCCAACTCTTTGATATTTCCAGCAGGGAAGATTGTATCATATCTCTGGGCTACCCATCTCAGTGTTTCACTGTTCTCTTCATGAAGATATTTTTTTTCTCATATGCAAATAGAATTTCCCATGAATCAACTTGTGCTCATTGTCTCTTTTCCTGTCACTGCCCACTCTTGTGGAAGAGGAATTTCCATGTTCTCTATAGATACTTTTCATGTTTTGTGAGTGGAGTCATAAGATTGCTGATATTGCCAGCAATCTGCATTTCTATTGAATGGATACCAAAGATATGATATTTATCTGACTTTCCCCTGATATCTCTTTCTTCTTTTGCCTTAAAACAAAACCCAGCAAACAAACAAAGAAACCCAGAAAACCGAGCCCACTTTGGGGCATCTGTTTTCAAGTTTCTCAATATGGTCCATCTTAAATCAAGACTTCCTTCTCAACAGAATGTCTCTGACAATATATATCCCTTTGTTTAAGCACTTCCTGAGATGCTACTATTACTGATGAGAGAGAGGTATGATAGCTGCAGTCACGACTCCCAGCCAGCTTTCACAGGAGTGTGGCAGAGTAAAAGCTTCTAAGCGATTCAACTACTTTTAATAATTAAGTAACAGTTTTAAAATATGGTGGTTTTATATTAGAAGAATAGTGCTGTACTTTGATATTCATGTTTGTTATGCTCTATATTTGCTTTTATGAATAGAAGAAAACAAGAAAGCAGAGAAAGAATTCCTTAACCCTGATTACTCTTCACAAATCAAATGAAATATAGCAGAGCTATCCTGAAGTGCATCTAAGATTTTTTATAGCATTATTGTAGTTCTAAACTGGTTTTACAATAATGTAGTCATAATTTCAATTTAATTGCTTTAATCTTACACCGTTATCAGACATACTTATGTAAAAAAATTGTTGAGGGCAGTATTCACTTTTGTCATGGCTTTTATAGGAATTTAAAAAACATAATAGGCAATATTTATCAGATTATTTAAATCATCCAAAACTAGTTAGTTCTTTCTGATGTTTTTTGCTCTGATATACCAATTACGTAGTTAAGAATTGAATATCTCTCATGTCTAATATTATTGTATGTTCTTGGTATACAACCTGATTCCACAAAATTAATATGTTCAAGAATAGTTCCTAGTCTTCAGTACTGAGGACACAGTGAACACAAGTGATCAGAAATATGTTTCCATAAATGGTTGTAATTGTTTTCAAGTTCTTGAAGGCACACTAAACCATAATTAGGTGTTAGGAATGAACTTAAATCCATTCCATAGCTGGAAAGCCAAACTTGCCTCCACCTGGCTTTAACTCGAGTTGAACTGCCACAACCCTTGACATTTCAAATGCATTGAGTATTTTATCATTCCATTCCTATGGATCTGTTTTGTTGAGACATAATCCAAAATAACAGATCCAGAAATAGAAGAGTTTTGTTTTATTTTAAAGTTGACTTGCTGTGTCACACCTCATTTGTCATGCCATTCTGCATCTCGTAAACAACCAAATACAATGATATGCTCCATAAAATATGAGTTATGTCTCCAAGATTCTATCCAGGTTGTTTCTATTTCTAGTGTCAGTACAAGTACCTGTGCTTTATATGCAGCTGATGGATCTTTGCTCATCATTTCTTGAAAAGGTAAATAGTGAATGGCAATTAATATTTGTGACATTCATTCTGTCTTTTGCAGAAATAAATAGTAACTTGCCAGTCTAAACTCGGATTTTATTGCTTTGTTTTTTGTTTGATTGCTTAGGGTTTTTTGGTGACTGAACCACAGATACTTTTAAACCCACCATGATTTTCAGAAGGTGGATACTTAGTATTTCTAAAAGACCATATACACAAACACGTTACTCATATTTACCACTTATTTACGATAGTCTTGGCCACTTATATAGGATACAAAACTTTGGCAAGAGAACCATCATTCAACACAGTGGTCACTTAAGAAAAAATGTATCTTTGCAAACAAACAGATGATCTACAACACAAATCCTTCTGTTCATGCAATCTGCTTTCGGTTGTGTCAGAAATTAGCATAATATCATGGTTTGAGAAATGCTGTCAGCTGCTTAGTCTTTATGCTGACAATATGCAGAATTGGAGTCTGTGAAGGAAAGAAAAAAAATTATTGCTTTGAAAAAGAAAAAAGTGGTTTCTTAGGTACCAGAGCAGGCAAAACAAGTAAACAGTCTGAACCTAACTCAAAGTTCATTGACATCAACAAATTTCTTTCCCTTGACTTCTGTAACTTTTGAACAAAGTCATAAGGAAAAAGGGCAATAAAATTGGTGTTAGTGCTAATCCAGCTTAAATGATATAGATTACATTATTGTCCAACATTCAAGCCATAATTACATCAATCTGCTCCATGTATTTGCTGTCAATTTTAGGGATGCTTTATTCACTTAGAAAATAAACAAACACACAGTGTTCTGTTTGCTTTAGTATGCAAGAGATTTGAGAGCTTAAGAAGTTTATTTACATTCATTGTTGCTTGTAAAGATGTCATTTGTGTGCAAACTCAGTGAGACATATGATAAAACCAACTTTGGTTCTCAGGTGATAAGAAAATATCATTCCTAAATCTGTTTCATAAGGTAATTAAAAAAAAAAAAAAAGAAAAAAAAGAAAAAAAAAAGGAAAAAAGAAAAAAAGAAGATACTAGCCTGAAGATTCCCAGAGGCAAAGTAATATATGGATTTAGCAAAGCCATAGGGAAGATAATTCCAATCAGACAGTTATAATGAGATAAGCCAGATGGATAGGTTCAAAACCAGTTTTGGCTTTAGGAAATTAAAAAGAAAAAAGCAGAAAATTAGGAAGGTGTTAGAAGTATATAATTTAAAGCCCTTATCATGATAAAGAGAAAAGCTAGAAATAGACATAAGGAGGGTTCAGGAAAAGCAGTGTTGTCTGCACCTTTATTTCAGTCGTTTATTTGACTCAAACTTTTTTTTTTTTAAACTGTCTTTTTATTTAAAAGGAACCTACAACTAATCTAGAAAACACAGTTCTCAACCAATCCAGGTTACTAAGTATTAAGTATGCATTTAGATTAAGCTGTTTCTTTTTCTGACTTCTGCATATGACAATTAAGGCCTGTGATGAAAAATACATGTTTTTTTAAGGTGCAGGTGGAAAGGGAGAGAGAGTGAAAGATACTGTGTTCTTTTTCTCTGACTCAAACATGCAGATCAATAATAAATACAATTTTTATGATGTCTGAGAATTTTCTGTTCATAAGGGTATTTGCTATGGATGAGATATTGCGATCCTCCTTATGCATCTTGAGATATACAACAGGTTGAAGAGCTTATTTAGCGTGTCTGAGTATACCTTATTCAAGGCAAATCATAAAGTTGTAAAAGTGAAATCCTTGAAACTGCAACTTGCTAGACTTTAGACCACTTCCCTTATTTCAAAACCAAAGACACTGAAGACAAAACATAAAGGCATGTAATATGAAAGTTCAGAAGAAATCTTTTCACTCCCAAAACTCATGTTTGCTCCCTATCATTTTGGTCTACGAAGGTGCAGTACAACAGTCTGGCTGAAGTTAAAGCTTCAGAAATCTTTCAAACCAACAAACAAATCTAAAGAGGTGTAGATAGACCTGAGATATCAAATTTCTGCAACTTCACCTAACTCCACCATCCCTCCCTTGGGTATCAGAACCATCTGAAGGCAGGTGCCTGCATTTGATCCTCCTCTTCTCAGCCTGGTGCAGGAATCTAGGGACTTGAACCAGGTGGGCTGTGTGCAGGAGGCAGCTTTTCAATGTCTGAATGCCATGGAAAATTTAAAGACTTTCTGTCTGCTTTTCCTGAAGTGTAGGGAATGTGTTAATGGCAGAGAAGTCTTGGTGTCCAGATTTGATCTAGGTGCCACTAGTTGTGCCCCACTGAACATCGTGGACTTCCTAAAACAAGCATGGGTTTCGCAAGTATTTCTTTCTCCAATATCTAAGGGAACATGAATGTTGAATCCTTCAGTTCTGCAGTAAAGGTTTGGAGAGTTTTGTTCTTTTCCAATGTGTAATGTGACTGGCATTTTGGTTTCTCCTTTGCTAGTTACAAGGAAGGGGTTTCTGCTATCTTCTTTTTCTGGCTTTTGGAAATATATGCACCTTAAGAGACCCTCTACGTGCTTTGTGGGTTGTCAGGGGTTTTGTGTCTTTTTGCAGAGTCTTGCCTGCAAATCTCCAACTTCCTGGAAATTGTCCTGGTAGATCTTGTAACAGAGCACAGACTTCTTAAATTCACTATTTAAATAGCTTGGCAGCATTTTAATTTAATTTCTGGTCAAAAATTTGTACTGTACAATGCTACTCATAGCTTGACAATGGATAATTTCTTTCAATATTTTATTTATAAATTCAAAAAATACAGCACAAATTTATCCTCTACTCTTGTCATTTACAAGCCTTTGGGATTAACAGTGCAAATTAAAAGTGAAAATGGACTTTTGCCCCATTTTCCACACTTTGCCTTCAAAAAAGAAGAGATTTGTATAAAAAGTGTATATGAATATGGATTTATAAAGCAAACTTTTTATTAAACTTTGCTCCAAATTACCTGTGTGCAGTATTACATATATATATATATATGAAAAAAAATGTACTGATGAAATAATAATTTAGCTGTAGCTAAAGACTTATTCTAAACACAGGATTATCCTCTATGTTTTAATGGTTACTTTAAACTTCTGGGGGAAGAAAGGAAGTTTGATAAGACACAATCACCTTATCTGTATGACTGATGTTTTAACAGTGTATGTAAAATTAGCTGGACAAAATTCAGGACCTAAGAATGGATATCATTGCAAGTGAGATCTACAAGTACTTTGCTGAAAGATCACCAGCAGTTGCTCATATTAGTTGCTATCTTCAGGTCTCGGGTTAATTTGCATGGGAACAGAAGTGAGCCTTGAGAGTGCGAAACGACAGTACTTACAGCTTCATCTCTAGCAGCAGTTGTAATAGACTCGTGTCCTTTGGATAGGCAAATCCTGCTGATGAGGAGAAGCAAGTGTCAGTGACCGTCCCCAGAACAAATAGGGGTGCACATTGTTTGTTTCTACCCTGACCAGCATCTGCTACGCTAAGCTTAGACCTGCAAGTTGCAAACAGAAAAGTTTTTGACAAATTAAACGTTGCTGAAAAAATGATGGCAGAAGCTAACATATCTCAGCTAGCTGGAATACTTTTATAAGACTCCTCTTACTGCTTTTAAAAATGCCCCTCATCCCTAATCTGCCACAGGGCTACCTCATCTCATGAAAAATTTCTCAGATGTCTACAAAAACCTGTGAAGTAACTTACACTGCTAGAAGAAGTGGCCAAAGCTAGTCTTGCTGGCCATTATTTTTCTGCTGTTTTGATACATGTTGCTGTCATTTCATATCCTCATATAATCTCCCGCCCTATGTTCAAATTGCAAATTGTCTGGGACCTGGATCTTCCTTTTCATGTAGGTACATACAGTGTCTGGTACGAAGGGCTCTGTGAAACTTACCAACAGTAGTGGAGATGTGTCTCAAATGCAGGGAATATGGAAAAGAACGATTGAAACAGAGCATCTATGTATAGCATAACCTTCTCAAGTATTTTCAGAAGAACTAAATATAAGCTATTTATGTCATTAAACAGAGATTAGAGTTGTTACATATTTATGTCTAACTAGGAAAATCACTCTAATTGATTCAATCTTAGCTCAGAGCTTGAACAAAATATATATGAAAATCAGAACTTCTCTTATGTTTATGAAAGCATAAGAAAAATGATACATTGAGACTAGATGCTGCTTCAGTCTCAGAAATTTAGAAAATATAAGGATACTGGGGTGAGAATTGGAGTGAATAATGACCTCTGTAGACTCAGAAATCCATGCCATATTTGGTGGAAAGAACAAAAAGGTATAATTCCTGTGTAAAAAGACAATTGATGTTAAATCAAGTGTCAAATTTTTACTTAATTATGGGTATAGAAGATTCAGTTTAATAAAAAGCCTGCCTCAACTCTTGTTTACATGTATAGTGCAACTGAATTTGGTAGACTTGAATTATTTTAGAGACTGTTAGGGGTCAAATTCCTGCAGTCATTTTGCGTGAATAGAGCTTGTCCCTTCCATATGTAGTAAACATTTCCACTAAAAATGAGAAAAAAATAATACTGCTTATGCCATTCCAAAAATTAAAATTATCTATTTAGTTGTATGCAAAGCCATCTAGTGAAAAATTTGACATTAAATAGTTCAGTCCCATTGCTAACAATGTTGTAAATTTGCTCAAATCTGTCAATATTTCAGAATTACAGAATTCTTAGGGTTGGAAGGGACCTCTGGAGACCATAGAGTTAAACTTCTCTGCCCAGACAGGGTCACCTATGTCAGGTTATACAGGAGCACATCCAGGTGAGTTGTGAATGTCTCCAGAGAGGGAGAGTCCATGTCCTCCATGGGCAGCCCATTCCAGTGCTCTGCCACCCTCAATGTAAGGAAGTTTTTCCTTACACTGAGGTGGAACTTCTTGTGTTCTTCTTTATGGCCATTGTTCCTCATTCTGCCTCTAGGCGCCACTGTAAACTGTCTGGCACCATCCTCTTGACAAATGCCTTTGAGATATTTATACACTTTAAGTAGATCACATCTCAGGCTTCTCTTCTCCAGACTAAATAGGCCCAGCTCCTGCAGTGTCTCCTCATAAGAGAGATGCTTCAGAATGGATAGGTGTTGTTAATATACAAGATAAAGACGTGAACTATTTCACAGAATGACTGAGGTTGGAGTGGTCCTTTGGAGATCACATAGTTCAACCCCTCCGATGAAGCAGGTTCAGCAGGTTGCACAGGATCCTGTTCAGGCAGGTTTTCTAATATCTCCAGAGAAAGGTACTCAAAAACCTCCCTGGACAACCTCTTCCAGTATTCTGTCACTCACAACGTAAAGAAGTTATCCTCATACTTAGATGGAACTTGCTGTCTTTCATTTTGTGCCTGTTGTCCCTTTTCCTGTTGCTGGGCATCACTGAGCAAAGCCTGCCCCCTCCTCTTGCCCCCTGCCCTTAAGGTATTTGTATACTTTGATAAGATCCCCTCTCATTCTTTACTCCTCCAGGTTAAACTCCCTCAGCCACATAAGAGAGGTGTTTCAGATTTGTAGTCATCTTCAGAGCCCTTCACCGGACCCACTCCAGGAGCTCCATGTCTCTCCTGGAGCCCAGAACTGGGCACTGCACTCCAGTGTGACCTCACCAGGGCTGAGCAGAGAGGCGGGATTACCTCCCTCGACCTGCTGGCAGTAATGCTCTTCCCAATGCACCCCAGGATACCTTTGGCCTTCTTGGCCACAAGGACACACTGCTGGCTCACACCGCTGGACAGCTTCTTGTCCATCAGAATCCCCAGGTCCTTCTCCTCAAAGTTATCTCTCCTGAAGTCCAGGATTAAGACCACATCTGAGTCTTGTAAAGGAAAGAATTACTTAAGAGCTAAATATACCAATATGAAATGAACAAGACATCAATTTATAAGTGGAATCAGACAAAAAGGGAATATTTTTTGAAGAGTGCTTTATGATAACAACTGACATCTACCACTTCTGGTGAAGGATAAAAAGAACACTGGAAAAGAAACATGAATATGAGAGCCTGGTGTTAAAGGCTGTATGAAGAGTAGTGTCTGTGGATGTAGAGAGGAAAAAAACCAACAAAATCTAACTTTGTTCTAGAAAAAATACAGCTGGCATTTTTACAGATCTGTTTCTAACTCCTCGTGCAGAAATCTGCCGCTAGTGTGAGAAACACCTTTTGCAAAATCATACTGAGGCTTCACTATCAGTCTGAAATATCTGAAAATGAATGCCAAAATGCATTAGGGGAGAAAAGGTAATTTCAGCAAAATTTTAGGAAGGTGGAATTGGAAGCCTTTGAAGAGGATAACAATGCTTAAATAATATAGTCTTTATGATGTTCTTTATGATGTAAATTACTTGATGTGAACATATATTTTGTCACTTAGGATTATTTTTAGGGTATAGAAATGTTATTTCTGCACAGGTTATCTGAGGGGAACAAATTTCCTGCTATAGTTTAGATTTTTTGTTTGCAATTGCTAACCTGATTGGGGGCATAGAAAAGAATGTAAGGCAGAAATTTTTGAGATAAGTGTCAGAGTATGCTGTCATTGAAAATACTATTGCTGGAAAGTTCAATATTCCTTTCTAAAATGACAAAGATACACAAATCTAATTTGTTTCAAAATATTATTTTTCACCAGTTCCAAGTTTGCTCTTGTGTACTTCCTTGTCTGTCCATTCTCTGGACACGTTCTTGCAGCATGAAAACACCAACCATTCTTAACATCCATTCCAAAATGATTAACTAAAATAGTAGTAAACAAAAATATGTTAATTAAAAAATGGTGGTTCACTGCTGAAAGAATCACTAACTGTGTTCAAACATTGTATGTGGTTATTTATAATTTTTCAATGCAGTTATCAACTTCTGTACATGGGCAAACATTGTTTTGTTATCTATTTTTCTGGAGGATTTCTTGGCTCTGATAATGTTCTTTGTATTTTCCTTCCTTTCCTCCCAGCTATGTACTTTTGGGAAGATGATCAATGTTCTGTAATAGAGTCACTAGGAAAGTTCACTGTTTGAAGACTTCCTTAGGAAAGTTTAGTGTTTGAAGATGTACTTTTGTCCAAAATCAAGTCCAAGAGATAAAATATTCACAAAATAGAAACAGTAATGAAAGATTCAATTAAGATGTGTCTAAAGGTCAGAGCTAGTACGTCAATTTTTTACAGGGTTGCTGCACATTTTATTGATGAGAAAATCTCTAATAATCCTATTTAATAAAATCATTAATATAAAGTATTTTATTCACCTAAAGGTTTGACGTGCAAGTGAAGTCAAAATTCAGTGGTGTTAAAAAGATGAAAGAAATATTTCCTTTAGATCTTGAAACACTGGAAAAAAGCGATGTTTCCATCAAAGAATTTATTCTTTATAGCACTGTCTCTTTTGATGAAAAGATGATAATTTTGATCATCCTTTTGTTATGCCTTGTTGTAAGCTTATTCAGTAAAGAAGTGATGTAAACAGATGTTGCTAGCAGACACAGTGGTTTGCACAGCAGCTTGTAAATCCTGCTTCCAGACCCGTTTCCTCCCAATTTATCTTAAACCGGGACGCCTGGGAACATCTAGGGGCCTCAGGATGTGTGCTGGTGTTGCTGGTGTGTGCTGGTGTTGCTGCTACAATGCTCCTAGAGGCTTTTGCTCCTATTATCAAAGTTCCTGTTTCTGGTTGTGTCCATCAGATATTGCTGGTCAAAGGAGACTTTACGCTTCTGTCTTCAACTGACTCCTGAAGAGGCAATGATAATCTCTGTCCAGCTGGTGACACCTGTACTGCCTGCCAGCCCAGATATCAGCAGTACCCAACAAATGCATTAGTTTGTTCAGAAGCATGCACAGGGAGGGGGCAGAAGCTGCTCATTCCTCATACAAGTGGTGAAGGACCACAGCAGAGCACCATCCTGGGCCTGGAGAAGGTCTGGAGAGGGGATGTAGCTCTCAGGGCCTGGTGGGCAGAGGGAGAGCCCACAAAGATGGAGTGTGATAGAATCATACAATTGTTTATGTTGGAAAAGACCTCTAAGATAATTAAGTCCAGATGTTAACCTAACACTGCCTAGTCCTAGTCAGTCCACCACTAAAACAGGCAGGGAGAAGAGGAGGAAACTGCATTGTGGTAAAAAAAATTAGCTTAGAAGCCTGGAGTGCTTTTATGGAACAGATGCTGGTCTGGTGAACATTTGTGGATCAGAATCTAAGCAGAGATGAGTAAGGACAAGATTGTGGGGGTAGATTGTTATAGCCTACTGGGTCAGGATAAATATATGAAAAGCTAAATAGCTCTAGGGAGTCTTGAGATCACAGACGCTGCTGCTCATTGAAGACTCAAGACTACCTGACATCAGCTACAGGGGCAGTGTGATGAGATGTGAAAAGTTAAGGAGATTTCTGGAGGGTTACAAGGATAACTTAATGACACAGACACTGGTTGGCAAATCCAAGAGTGACACAGATGGATCTACTGTTCACTGGAAAGAGGTGCTGGGATGTGGCAATTAATGGCAGCCTGGGCTGTACAGCTGTGGAACAGTGGATCTGAGACGTTGTGCGACAAGTTTGTGCAATCTCTAGTCCTTAACACACTCGAGATCAGACTTGTTAAAGCCCTGAGATATTAGTCTGATCTGAGACCCATTTCAACCTGAATTATCCTTTGAACTCTCCAGTTACTATCCATCATCAGCTGAATGGCCTGTTTAAAGAGGAAAGACAGAAGCTGTAGTCTGTATACAGACAAGGACTTCAGAAGTCTCTGCATGAGAAATATTTCCTTTTCTGGACCATGAGATTTAGTTTAGCCACTTGCAAAATTAAGGTATTTTAGTGCCTATTCCCTTGTTTTCTGCTATTGACTTTGTTTTCCATTAAAGACAGTAGAGGATTTGAGAAGACAGAACTTTTTATGAGATGAATACCACAACTTCTCAACTGGTACCTGCAGAGGCTGGTTATCTGAAACTATTATTCTACACTACACTAAATCTATAAGCCTCAAAGTTCTGAATTAAAAAAAAATATGTGAGGCCACATGGTCTGTGTGCTGATTCCATATTAAAAAGTCTATCTGTTTTAAGAATTTTTGAAAATATTCATGGGTGGCTTTCTCACAAACAGGCTCTTTCTGACACTGTCAGTTTTCTTGCAGCACCAGGACAGCATCACAAGCTCTTTCTTTCATCTTCAGCTTATCCAACACAAATGGTACAAATTCTGACAAAACAGCAGAAATAATTTTGTACCGAAAATCTAGCAGCAGTAATAATGGCCCATGACTTAATTATACAGCAGTAAAGTAGGATAGCATTTTTTTTTCTTTTTGGTGCATACAGGTTTCTATAGAAATTTTGAAAGACAAGACACTGTATAGATTTCTGACACAACAGAATGACAGAATCATGTAAAGAATAATCAGAGATAAACTTATTAAGTAAATATTTACTCTATTTATACTTACACATGAACACGAAGAATGAAACAGTGTCCGAAAGTAAAAAGTGATTTGTATCTTTTTGTACCAGAAATTTAACAGAAACAGAGACCTATCTCTTTCATTATGTTCATGTTGGAATTAAATTTGTCAGCCTTGAATCCAAATTAATATGAGTTATTGTTTCTCTTTTAGCAGTTGTTTAGGAAAATCCTCCTTTAGTTTTAGATGTAAAACTACCAGTAATGCAATGAAGGCATTTACAACTTAAGACCTTTTACTTTAATTTGCTCAATTGGGAATTTTTAAATTTATGTTCATGTAAGAGATTGAGTTGAAAATGTCTTTTTGTCCTCTCTGAGGTCTTCTCCATCATCAGTTTCTATGGAGACTTTGATTTCCAAATCATCCATTTTTTTGCAGCCATTAGTAACCTTTGCAGCCATTAGAACAATGCTGAAACTGGTTTTGCTTTTTTTTTTCCAAGTAGTCTCACCTCATATGAGTACACCCACAGACTGGCACCTCTGTCTTTCACACAATCCAGGCAGATGGGAATTTTTTCTAATTTGACATTCCTAGGGTTGCTGTTAAAGCTGAAAAAGGGAGCTTGGAAGTTTGAGAATCTATTGTTTTTTGAAATGGAATGGAAAACTTGATATCTAAACTATTGAAGCACTATACCACAAAAGTGTAGGGAAGAATACAAGGACTTTTTTCTTAAAGTTGATTCCATTATTCTAGGGTTTGAATTTGTGTGAGCTTGAGGCTGCCTTCACCAAGCTCAATGTTTCTAGTTGGTTCCAAATTTTAGTACCTAAGTTAGGGTGTGCCTTTTGGTAGTTGTCTCTCATGGTGATTTCTTTCCACTTAAATGCTACAACTATAACCCTGCATCATCCATTCCCTTATAAGGGAATAATAGGGCTAGTCATAAGACAGCAAGGAAGAGATGGAGCAAGTAGCAACCAGATGCCCCACGGCTAAGTGCAGCATCCTATCTCTGCCAGTTTCAGATGGAAGCTTTTGTGAAGGAAAAAAAGGAGACAAAACATCCACACAAAAATGCACCTTGTACATTCAACACCCTGCAGAGCTGGAGAGATTTTTTTCAGCAAAAATTGGACAACTCAAAAAATTCAGTTGTTCAGCAGTAACAAGAAAAAATCCCCCAAAATATAGGAATGGGAAAGGAGCAAAAATATTTATGTTTTAAAATGCCAAGATAAAAGAAGTTGATGTCACCTTGAAGTAACATATTGTAGCATGCCAGGACCTTTAAGGGTAAAATCAGTTTTAAAAAATACCAAAGAAGAGATTAAAGCATGTACTTTAAGTGAGAAACAGAATGGCAGCAATTCCTTGGCTAAGCAACTTCTGTTTTACTTGAAGACCATGAAGAAAAGTTCATGCTTGCTAACCAAGTCAGGGCTACTTCTAAGCCTGTTTTTCATCATCAGACAGGCTACAAAAAAAACAAAGGCTAGGGATTGGATTCAAGTGTATGAGGAACCAAATCCTTTCATTTGCTTGACTTTTAAGGTAGTTTAAAACATATTTTGGATTTGGGTAACTGTTTAATCTGGTGGTTTGCTCTATTATTACTGGACTTAAGCTCTGATTCCCACATCCAGTGTTATATTGAGTTTCTCCTCTAGTATAAATCATGTCCTGTTTTTGCACAGTGTTGTACCAGTTACTCCACCACCAACATCAACTGGCATGAGTTGTAGGCAAGCCCTGATATAAAACTAGCTCAGACCAGAAGAAAATCATGGAGATGAATGACAAAAAACCAAAACTCTAAAGGATCATTATACTTTTATTTTTATTTTTAATATCAGCTTTTGCAACCTTTTCTTGAATGGCAATGAATAGCAATTTTTA